>CM052713.1:80728713-80775293 GCA_028551405.1 Uromys caudimaculatus
GGGGGAGAGAGATCCTCCAATATATATGGAAAGTGACGTGGCATGACGTAGCCACAGGTAAAGGTGGGCGGTGGGTCAAGGTGAATTCTGGGAATATGGTGGCCGTTGCCTTAGCAACAGGTGGGCGGGTCACACTGTCGCCTGGATGATATCACCTGCGTGCGACATCATCGGTTTGGCGCTCCTGATGCCAACACTTAGGTCAATCCTTAATTTAAAAAAATGTATGTGTGTATGTCTATCTGTACATATGTGTATATGATGTGTTTAGTGTGTGTTTGTGTGAGTATATGTGTATGTATGTGAGTTTGTGTGTGCATGTGTGTATGTGCATGTGTGTATATATGTATGTACATGTGTGCATGTGCACTCAGGTGATATGTCACAGTGTGCTTGTGGAGGTCTAGGTACAACCTTGGGTTTCAGCCCTTACATATGTGTGTGTGCGTGTGTGTGTGTGTGTGTGTGTGTGTGTGTCTGTGTAAATATGTGCATATGTTGCATATGTGTGCATGTGTGTGTGTATGTGTGTATGTGTGTATGTGTATATGTGTATGTGTACACATGTGCATGTATACTGGGATGATCTGTCACATTGTGCTTGTGGAGTTCTGGGTACAACCTTGGATTTCAGTCCTTACATATGTGTATGTGTGTGCATGTATGTATGTATTTGTGTATACATGTGTTTGTGTACATGTGTATATGTGCTCATGTGTACATGTGTATTTGTGTGTATATGTGTTTGTGTGTGTGCATATGTGTGCATGTATATATGTGTTCGTGTGTACATGTGTGATTGTATGTATGTGTGTATATGTGTGTGTGTGTGTGTGTGTGTGTGTGTGTGTGTGTGTAACAAGCTATCTAGCCCTTCAGCTTCTGGGGATTCTCTCATCTCTTGTCTTCCATCTTGTCTTAGGAGCATCTAGACTATAGGGCTGAGATAGCAGACATACACTATTTTCAGCTTCTGTGTTCAGCATCACATAGTATAGGTACTGGGAATCTGTTTTCAGGTTAGTTGTGAGCATTCTGTGCAGCCTGAGATACAGATATGCAGCCTGGGATTCAGATGTGGGGGAGCACAGACTTGGGGGACAGAAAGACTGGATCCATGAAGCCAGAGCAGAGTTGGAAACTGCTGGTCTGGTGGGCAGCCCCATCCAGATAGCCTCACATCTGGAAGGAGGTTGTGAGATTATTTGACAACTGTTGAGCACAGTTCCATGGGAAGAAAGCTCCATCCTGTCACAAACTTGAAACCATGGAAGAACTGTTTAAAAGAAGCTGAGGACTTTCTAGAGCTTTAAGCTCCATCACATACACTTTGCAAATTCCACAGTGACCTTGGCCTTTAAATCTGTGAAGATGGCATGTACTTGGTTGGCTCACACTCTTAGTGTTGTGGTCTGCAGCCTAGCCTGAAGATTGGGGGTTCATGGGTTCTGTTGTAAGCTTGATCACTGCCACATCTGACATACCCTTCTTCCTGCAAGCTTACTGCATGCCTTTAAAAAAAGCCACAGAGGGAAGGGGCTTTGCTGTTTTAAAGAGAAATCAAGAGCATGGATTCAGTTATGAGAGAAAGGAGCTTTGCCTTTAAGGGGCAATAGAAAAAGCTGTGAAGACAGGGCAGGTGTGTGGTCTGTGGGTCTGTGTGGAAAGCTGGAAATAAATGTCTTGAGTGAGGCTGATGTATCATCAGTGGTCCACCATAATTGCTTTCAGATTGCAACACTTAGACTGGACGTGGACATTTTTGATTGATGGCTGCTAAAGCAATGTAAAACATGGACATTTTACATTCCCCGCTGAAGAATTGACCCAGCATTTCTGAATTCCCTGATGGCTTCTCTGTGGTTTCCTTTATCTCTGCTGCTCATCAGAGAAAGGGCAACACGCACATTAAGACACCCCTGAAGTGCCAGGCGACAGCTCAGTGATGGCTGCTGAGCTGCGCTGGGCCGAGGCTGACATCCCCAACCTCACCACTAATGAGAATGTTTGAAAGATTACTGACATCTTCTGCCCGCGGAGGTTGCCGGAAGTAATTAAGCACTGCTTCCACAAAAGGGCTGCCTTGGAACACACAGGACTTGAATGGGAAAGACCAAGTTACTGGGCTGTGAGCTGGTGCTGCCTGGGTTTCCAAGTCCCACCCCAGTGAATGCCTTTCCTGCATGCCAGGCCAGCTCTAGGATTTATACAACCACCACACATGCCCTCTCTTTACACCTAGCTGCATTGTGTGTGCAGGTTGCTAGGCTCTTGGGGTCCTTGGTCTGCAGCGTGCTGCTCATCCTTAGGGAAGCACTGCATAGGATGCTCTGCAGCTGAGACAGCTGGGGCCTTGTAAAGGACCAGATACACAATGGGCCACCAAGGGCAGGACTATGTATTCCCTAGGCTAGGCATGTGGTGGGGCACACCGACCACTAAAAGTCACATTGTAGAATGATACTCCATGATATGGAAACAGTCAACAAAGAGGCCTGATTGGGATAGGCTATGAAACAGCATGTAGATGTTTCCAGTTGGGAGGAAACTGACACACACTTAGCACTGAAGATCACAGTCTTTGACAGTGCATTTGTAAATGTGGGGGGCGGGGCAGTTCCTGTCATTCCCATGTTTCTTCCCAAGTAAGTTGGCCCTCATGTTAGAGTTCTCTTTCTCTCTGTCTCTTGCATTAGATCCTTTTTTTTGCACTACTATAATGAAATGCTTTTGAAAGGCTGATAGTATAAAGAACAGGTTATTTAGCTCACAGGGCTAGTGATTCTGTGTGAGCGAGGGGCACCACAGAGAGGACACAGTCATCTATCTACTTCCATGCTCCTTAACCTGGGGTCTGTGTAGAAAGGAGTTTGAGATTTTCTTACCAAATAAGTCATATATATTTGGTCATGTGATGCGGTAAAGAGTGTATCTGGCATTTATCCTGGTTTCCTGGACACAGCTTCAAAACCCTTTAGAACTCTCTGAGTTTTTAGCATCTCTGTTATCCCTAATAGACCCTGTCAACCATAATTGAGTTTGTGCCGTTAACATGTTCCTGACAGGACCACCTAGTTTTCAGGATGGGTTATTCATCCCAGAAAGAACAAGTCTGTGATTAGAGGATTGAATGTTCAGCCCCACCCAGCTTTAACATCTGAGAATAGTGGCAGATGAAGCTTAAGTTCACACACATGGCTGATGATTTAATAAGACCATGGTTTGAACAGGAAGGCTCAGGGAGCTTCCTGGTTGGCGGTGTAACAATATCTTCTCAGATCAAATCTTCTTCTGTTTTTGAGGAGGTTGTTTAACATTCAGGATGTTCTAAATGATAGTGAAACAATCCATACTGCAGGGAAGCTTGTTAAGCTCAGAAAACCAACAGTATCTCCAGGAAGTCCCTGAAACCAACCAGATTCACATGGTCTGACAAGTCCAGCTGGCTACAATCAGATCAGCTGCCTAGAAGAAGCCTCTCTACCCTGCTGAGGTGCTGACAAGCTATGCAGTGTGCTCCAGGTTCCCAGCTCTCATAACAATCATTCACACTGAGGTGGACTTTGGTGAGTCTTTGAGTGATTTCTGCTCCCTTAAGTAACCCTTCACCCATATTTCTGTAAGTAACCTTAATAAGCTCATTGGTTCACCAAGTTGGGCTTGGGTGGTTTTTTTAGTTTGTTTGTCTTGTCTTGTTTTTATTTTTTCCCTGTTGTTGGCCTATCAGTGGTGAGTAGACATATATTCCCACCTCCCCAGGATCAGTGCCACATAACAGATAACCATATCGATGTTCTGGGATAGGGATATATCTAAATCTACAAGCACAGAAGCTCCCGAACTTTGAACTTAGGACCCTTCTAGATGTCACATGTTCTCATGTATCTGTCGGTTCATTTGGATCCTCTGTAATAGATATACTGAGTACTATTTTGAGTCCCATAAGTGTTCTAACAAATTATCAAACACAAAGAGGTTGTGTGACCTTTAACCGGGAACTGGCCGGGCAGTAGGAGAGGTCATCTGAGAACTCCAATTACTGCTGGTGTCTGAAGTGAGGGCAGTCTTACTGGGACCAGATGCTGACTCCAGGTTGTTAGTGTCAGAGTAGAACTGAATCATAGGATACTGCCTGACATACATATAGAATGGTGTTAGGATGTAGGCTATTTGTCAAACAGAGGGCTTTGATGACTAGTAAGCATTAGAGAAATGGCCAGAGCCAAGGTGAATAAAAGATCCTTTGTCCCCCACTGTCTTCTCATATCACCCCAACATAATAGGAGAAAGCAGTCCTGAGTGAAAAGACTGGATGCTCCAGGCCAGGGAGGGCAGAATATCACAATTTAAATTGGACTGACCATTGTGATGGACTAGAAGATAGCCCGGAGCACATTTGAAGCCAGTGACAGGACAAAGCAGAATGAATTCACTCCTAACCAGGACCAGACTTTTCAGTAATTCTGATGTATAAGAGTTTCTCTGTACACTTACTGATATGTTGAATGTTTATTTTATTCAAAGACCTTCAGCTGATGAGGTCTATTTCAACTATTGAGGGCAAAAAATATACTCTGTTCATCAGCTACCAATTTAAATGCTAATCATATCCATGATAGACCTTCATAGTGTCATCAAGGATGGACCCTGAGGTAACATGCCTCACAAAAGACCCAGAAGTGGTGTAGCCTATGAGGTAGGAAGTGTCACTCACTAGTGTTGCTAAGCCTTCTACAGAAAGTGGGCAAGTGAAGGAAATCTAATATCCACATTCCAAAGCCTCCTTGAAGTATCTGCTGCCTCTCCTTCCTATGGCACACACTGGCTGGAATCTGCTAGTTTTCCTTCTTTAGAATAGCTGTTTAGAAAGGGCATGAACACATGATGTGGTCTCTAGGGTCAATGAATGTGAGATCAGGCATAAATGTTATCTGCTCATGTACTAAATACTGCATACATAGCATAAAGCCTGAGATGGAGATGTATTCGTTTATCCAGGAAGATGATTATGAGAAACCATCCATCCCCTGCCCTATTGAGTGAAGAGTCTCCCTTCCAGATATGTTCCCACCATAGATGTGCTCCCACAACAATGACAAAGTGATGACTCTCCCTTCCAGATGTGCTCCCACCATAGATGTGCTCCCATAATGATGACATAGTGATGACTCTCCCTTTCAGATGTGCTCCCACCATAGATGTGCTCCCACAACGATGACAAAGTGATGACTCTCCCTTTCAGATGTGCTCCCACCATAGATGTGCTCCCACAACAATGACAAAGTGATGACTCTTCCTTCTAGATATGCTCCTACCATGGATGTGCTCCCACAACAATGACAAAGTGATGACTCTTCCTTCCAGATATGCTCCCACCATGGATGTGCTCCCACAATGATGACATAGTGATGACTCTCCCTTTCAGATGTGCTCCCACCATAGATGTGCTCCCACAACGATGACAAAGTGATGACTCTCCCTTCCAGATGTGCTCCCACCATAGATGTGCTCCCACAACAATGATATAGTGATGACTCTCCCCTCAGATGTGCTCCCACCATAGATGTGCTCCCACAGTGATGACATAGTGATGACTCTCCCTTTCAGATGTGCTCCCACCATAGATGTGCTCCCACAACGATGACAAAGTGATGACTCTCCCTTTCAGATGTGCTCTCATCATAGATGTCTTCCCACCATTAATGTGCTCCTACCACAATGACATCTGCCATGGTGTGATGAAGTTTGGGGCTCATAACCAGAGCCACCACCTTAGTGTTCAGACTTTCAACCTCCAAAACCATGACCTGATTAGGCTTATAAGCAGCAAGGCATTGAACGTTTCATTATGGAACACAAAATAGATTAATGATTCAAAGATGAAAATTAGAATCACTGAGTATTTTTACCTTGTAGCTGTTACTACAGTGTAGATGAATGTCTCCACTGTAAAACCCCGTGTAACATAGTTTTTTGGTATGAAGTAAGCTATAAACCAACTCATCAGCTTTGTAACGCAAAGTTCTTCTTGGCCTGTAGGTATATGTGCTATTCTCCACTACTGTTGGCTTTAACATCAATAGTTGAATGGCAAGACAAACATGTGGACGTCATCTTGTATTCTGAAATTCGCTGGCTCAACAGTGTGGGAATCTAGATGAACAGGGAGGAAGCCTGTGTGTTCAGAGTTCTGCCATCCCCACCTCTGCCTCTGCAGCTCTGCTCAGCTATGTCTGAACTGCAAAGAGCAGATGGTTGGTTCCTGCCCTGATGGCCTCAGCCACCCTACCATGACTTGCCCTGAATTACAAAAGCTTATCAACAAACATGCTCTGGGGAAGCTGACTTTGGATGTGTCCTTACAGGCATTCCTGATTATTCCTACAGAGGGTCACACCTGGGTATCCTCAAGGTAGAGGAGAGAGTCATGGCCCGAGTCTGTGCTCAACTCTGAATGAATTATGGGAGGCAGTTCTCCAAGTTCACCTTTGCAGGAGTGCATTGGTATGCTCACAAGACCCACCACAGAGCAGATGATGAGACAGCTTTGTTCAGCTGAATTTACAGAATAAAACTGGCTCAGTGGCCGTTGAGGGTGACATGGATACAGAACTGGCCTATTTCAGTCCTAAGTAAAATCATTCTTTCCTGGATGAACTAAGCTCAAATTAAAGAAGTGATTGTAAAAGATTAAAAGAGCAAGAATGTAGAAGACTGACCCTGGTATTCAGGAGCCTGCTAGGAAACACCACTTGGACCTTACTGTTCTCTCGAAGAAAGTAAACAAGCCACAACACCGCATCAAACAAGAGCAGTTCCTTCCTTCCTCCAGAACAATCTGCTGAAATATCCAACCTCAGGACTAGAGATGGGCTGCCAGACTAGAGCCAAGTAGGCAAACCAGCAACAGCCGCTCAGAACAGCCAGGAGGCAGCTGCTTGGGCACACATATGCCTTGTTTGATGGTATTCACATTATTGTTGCAGGATTTTCCCTGTCCAAGTGCATTAGTGCAGAAGCCTGTGATTGGACAGGAAAAAGGGAGGCGGAGCAAGGGAGAAAGGAGGAAGGAAGATGGCAGCTGACACGAACTAGCGTAGTGGTTACCAGCCACAACCAGTTTTGTTATCATCAAGGTTGAAATATTGGGATAATTTGTCTAATCTAGCTAGGCAGCTTTTATCATTATCAATTGACTCTGAAATTATTGTATTGGCATCTTGTAAATTGTGATTTTATTGATACATAAATCTGATTGGTTAACTATAAGCATAAGAGTTTTAATTCTACTGAGTAATTGGGTGTTGAATGGCTGACCGTGGGGTGCATGGGGTATTGTGTGGTAGCAAGAGGAACTTGCACCCCCCCCCCCCCCAGAGATGGTGGGCAGAGGGTTGGCTGAGTGAGATGGCCCCAGCGGGAGATCATGTGAGTGAGAGCACCCAGCAGGAGCTCTGCAGCTTGGCGGCGCTGGCACTAGTGTGGGACGTGCCGGTTCCCTTTCTTTCAATATTTCCTGCAACACATTGTTGTCTGTGTTTCTGTGTTCAGACACAATGACGAAAGGGCCTTCTTTTGAACTGCTGCAGCTACACAAATAAGAGGGGAAGGCATGATATCATTTTCAAATGGCATAAAATTAAATTATCTGAGAAAATTAATGAAAAAACATCTAAGCTTCAGACAGAGCCAACTGTACCTCTTGGGGGACATCAAGAACACTAGAGAAACAGGGAGGGAAGATTCACGTTTGGCATCAGTTTCAGATAACCTTAAAGGGAAGGACATTAGTAAAGAGCAGAGGTGAAAGAAAGACAGCATACCTCAGCATGGCTTTGACATATTTAAAATGACATGATTCTGATGCGGAAATTAAGAAACAAATCAAGAAGTCTCCAGGGTCAGCTCAGGGGGTAAAGGCACTAGCCGTGTGCCAACTCTGAGACATGAACTGAGTCACAGGAACCCGTACATGATGGATGGAGAGAAGCGT
Source organism: Uromys caudimaculatus (assembly GCA_028551405.1). NCBI lineage: Eukaryota > Metazoa > Chordata > Mammalia > Rodentia > Muridae > Uromys > Uromys caudimaculatus. The sequence continues at coordinate 80,736,707 of CM052713.1, forward strand.
CTCCACACCTTTGTCTTCTGCCCTCTACATGTGCCACAGAATGTAGGACCCTCCTCATCTCCCATCACACACACACACACACACACACACACACACACACACACACTAATAATACTTTTTTATTTATTTATAAAAGTCTACACGAGTGCTTTGGTTATGAATGTGGCAGCTTCCACCCATGAAGGGCCTACCATAGCTCTCTGACCCTCTCCTGCCAGAGCATGCCATCATAACTCCTGAACATATAGGCAATTGTTCCCATCTCACAGATGAGCAGCATGGAAGTCTTGAAGGTGTTATCACTAAGTCCACACAAGTTTCTCATAGGCAGAACTGGGGAGTGAAACCAGATAATCTAACTGCAGACCTCAGACTATTGAGAACTGTTACCATCCATATTGGAATCTGCTAACTATAACCGTTCTGGAAATTATATCATAAAATAGCTCTACTGAAGTGCAATTTACATAAGACAACGTCCATGTTTTTATATCACACAACGTAGTGGGGTTTGCATATTTACAGAGTTGGGCAACTCTTCCTGCTAAATCTAAAATATTTTTATTACCTGTACTAATCTAAGCAAGGACACCTGTCTTGTACTTGCTCTGTGGTGAAAATCTGAGGGACCCAGCAGCAGTAATCAAGAAGGCCATCTGAAAACAGATGAGTATCTATGGGGAACAGAGACTAATGGGTTAGCTTATTTCCAGTCTAATATGGCCATGAAGGCATGGACTCAGAAGTGGGACTGAGAATTGTCAAGACCCCAAGGTCTATTTGGTGGAAGTCAAGAGACCTAGTCTGAACACAGATGTGCACACTCAGGAATACAGATGTGCTATTCTTGTCAGTTTGACACAGGTTGGGGTCATCTGGGAGAAGAGGACCCCAATTAAGAAAATCCACCATGCCGGGCAGTGGTGGCGCAGGCCTTTAATCCCAGTACTTGGGAGGCAGAGGCAGGTGGATTTCTGAGTTCGAGGCCAGCCTGGTCTACAGAGTGAGTTCCAGGACAGCCAGGGCTACACAGAGAAACCCTGTCTCGAAAAAACAAAACAACAACAACAAAAAATTAAAATTAAAAGAAAATCCACCATAAGATTGGCCTGTAGGCAAGTCTATGGTATATTTTTTTAAATCAATGATTAATGTGAGAAGGCCTAGCCTACTGTGGGCAGTGCCACTCCTGGGATAAGTACCTGGCTTGCATACAGAAAGTAAACTGAGCAATCCAGAGAGAGCAAACAACATCTCTTCATGGTTCCTGCCTCTGCTTCTGTTTCAGGTCCTCCCCTGATTTCCCACTATGACTGGGATGTATAAGCCAAATAAACCCTTCCCTCTCCCAAAAGTTGCTTCTGGCCAGGTTTTTGTTATAGTGACAGAAAAGGAAGTGGGGCAGCATACACTCTGGCATTACAGAGTTCTGTACATGAGATGAGGTAGGGAGGTGGCAGGTCAGGCTACACTGTGGCCTGTGGGTTGTTCTGAGGCTACAGGCTTCATCAGATTCCAAGAGTAACTGTCTCTTCAGGGACGCTCCTACTCCTGTTTGATAAGTGATGTTCTTTTATGCTGCATGAGGGGATCAGAAGGGATTGAAGCAGAGCAGCAGACAAAGGAAGAGCTGCATGCTCGGTGTGAGCTTCTGCAATCAGTGTTCCTAGAAAGATACAGCCAGCTGCAGGACTCTGGAGGGGGCAGGTGCAATTTTTATACCCGAGGGAAACGTTAAAAGTGACTTCCATTTGAGAGCCTAGTAGTTTGGGGAATTATTTTCTTAGAAAAATCATCATGTTCCTAAGACTACAAACACCCTCTGATACAGTAGAAGAGGTTTGGTCTGGGTGCCTGGCTTGGTTTTTGCATTCGCTGCCCATGGGGGTTAGAGGTAGTGTGGACCAGAGCCCACGCTTGATCAGAAGAAGCAGGGCCTGCTGTTTTAGTCTTTGCCGCCAACGCTCCTCTAGTGTTTGACTTCCTTTCCTGGGAGGATTTTTGGTACAAGATAAATTAAAACTGAGATGGCAGTGTAGACTCAGCAGCAGGAATACCAGCTGAGTTGGAAGGCTTTGCACAGATCAATCTTCCATCCTGTTGATGGCTTTTCCTGACAGTTCCCTACAGTCTGCCTGTTATCTGCTAGCAGCACCTTGAGCCTGCTTCTAAACAAAAGAGGGCTGCTGTGGTTGTATATGTTGCTAAAATGCCCTCTTCTCTGACATGAGTCTCTGAAAGCAATAAGCTAACTGGACAGAACATGAGTCAGTGCTTACCCCCAGTTTCATGCTGTAACCCCAATATCCCTCAGTAGCAAGTATATGTTTTGCAAATGTTTTTGAAGCTTGACTCCAGCACTGTTCTGGGAGCCCAGCATTTGCCTCTGAGCAGCCACCTCTATCCCCTCACATTATCCAAGGAAGTGACAAGCTCTCTCATGTTGTGTTTAGAAATATGTGCAGCCCCTATACAATAAGACCAACAAACTAGAATATATAAAGAACTCAAAAAATCAACAATCCTCCAATTATCTAATCAATAAATTATCAAATAAGCAAACAATTATTTTTTTGAAGGAAAAAAACCACACACATGAAAAAATAGTAACGAATCCCTGAAGAATAGTCTCCAGCCATCAGGGAAATGCCAATGAGAACTATACTGAGATTGATTTTATTTTACCCTAGACAGCACAGCTTGCTTCATGAAAACCAATGACAACAAGTGCTGGTGAGGAGCTATGGGATAAGGTTGGTGGGGGTACAGCCTAGTGCAACCACTATGAAGACCAGTGGGGTGGTCCTTCCAAAAAGTAAGAACAGAATGCTTGAATGACCCGGCTGTACCTCTCCTGGGAATATGCCTAAAGGAGTATGAGCTAGCGAACCATGGAATACCTCTTACCCATGCTTGTTGCAGCAATATTCACTACATTCCAGCTATGGACCCAACCTTGGGGTCCACAGAGAGCTGAATGGATGAAGGACATGTCACACACACACACACACACACACACACACACACACACACACACACACACCACACACAAAAGTTAAATTGGACTGCTTGGTTGGACTGTTGAGAAGGGGAAGGGAACTGGTAGCCAGGAGGGTAGGGTAGGTTAGTGGGTATGGACTATGGTTAACATACATGCTCTACTTGAATTAACTGTCATAATGAACTCCATCACTTGGTATGATGATTACACATTAATTAAAATAATGGAAATAAAACTGAGTGCCCTTGAAAGCTTTGTTTGCAGCCAAGCAATCTCCTTTATATTCATTTTTCTGTCATTTGAAAGTCTCTGGACACGTATCATCTTCTTCAAAGGTAGAAGAGGCTGGACAAGAGGCTGGAGGTATGATTATCTAGGGTTGACGGTTGGGTCAGGTCATAGGAACCATGTGAATTCCTCCCTCTGAAGCTGGAAGTCCTGGCTTCTCCTCCCTCCTCCTCTGCTATGCCATTTACATTTCTTCCTCCAGAATATTTTCCTGAAAGCTCCTTTTCTAAGGAATCACGTGCTTTCTTTATCTCTACAGTCCATGATCATGTTGTTTTATAACACACTAATTATATGGTTTCAGAGACCCCAGGACTTGGCTGATTCTAAGAAACACTTCTCAGCATGCTTATAGCCAACCTCTGTCTCCCACCTCCCCCATGTAAATCACACAGAAATCCCTCTTGCTCTGGTCTGTGAATTGTGCGCATCTTTTCTTCCTTTCCTTTTTTCCCTGTGGTACCCTTTCCTAGTCTCAAAACCTCTGACTGACTTTCAGACTCTCGTGTTCTTTAACATTCAATGTAGCAGGCTGTACTCCACAGCTCTATAATGACTTAGCTCCAGCTTCTACGCCATGAACTAGGAGACTTATCAACAACAGACAATTATTCCCCACTGTCTGTAGGCTGCAAATCTCAGATCAAGGCCTGGTTGAACTGGGTTCCAGGGACAGCTCTCTTCTGCTGTAGAGGTTGCCCCACGTGAACTATTAGGAGCTACACTCATGCTTGCTCACCTCGTAAAGCCTTGTCTTCTAACACCATCCTAGTGAGGATTAAGATTTGAACATATGAAACTTTGTGCCCAGATGGTGCATAGAAATCACTGATTCCACAGAAAGTGGGAAGTGTGCCTTGGCCCATGACCGACGCTGAGTTCTCTTCTGCTGTGACCCCTGTGCTATTTGCTGCTCAGGGGTTAGACACAGATACCCACTTCCCCCAGAATGAGGAGCTCAAGAAGGACAGACACCATCCTTCTGTCTTTCAGCTTTTGCTACTAGCACCTACCACACGGGTGTGGAAGGAGGAGATGATGTGAGGGTGGGAATCTCAGTTTCAATGTATTACATTTTCCCTATTCTTGAAGGTCCTTTATGGAGTTCTTTCTTTCCTGCCATCTGCATAAACATGGCACACACTGCTCCCTACCTCATAAAGCCAGTCACTCTGTCTTCTTCCATATTACTCCCCTGTCTAAAGCACAGGTATTTCACCCACCAGGGCAAACCCATGACTAACTGATGTACACCATAAGACCTCGTGCGGCCAGGTCTTCATAGATATTTTTTGAACAGAAAAATGATGTTATGAATTAACGAAATGTCTAACAAACACATTATTTTCACTGTGCAAAGACAAACTGGTGTCAGCGTGGCTTCTGGATCTTAGTTACTCGAGTAGTTCAGAAACTTAGATTTTTTTTTTTTTAAATTACCAATCTAAAAATTGCCAATTTCACAGTTTGTCTTTAGGTTCTTTGATGTGATTTCTTCCAGAATACAGAATCAGGAAGTTCAAAGATTATGCATTAGATAGGTACAAACCATATTCCAAAGTAACTTCATTTCAGAACTTCAGTCTGCTTTTCCACTCAAAGCTTAGCAAATAGCTTGATATTCCTATTTTTCTAGTAGAATAATGGACTAAAATAAATTCTTAGTGCATACGATAGGTACCAATCCATATGACAAGTTTTTGAATTGCACACGCACATACACACACAAATGGACACACTTTAAAAATGGAGTCCTCCTAAACGGATGTGGCTTCTTAAATATCAGTAACAACCTTAAATCTCTTTAAAGCAGGAAACATCTGAGTAAAGCCTTGTTGTTAGGAGGAAATCAAAGCTTATCCAGTAGGAAACTAGTCAAAACTGGACATAAACCATATATATAGCTACACAAGCATTTGTTAATAAGCATTACTCAGGGAAACGTGATCCACTCTGTACTCTTGAGTGTTCTGTGACCAATGTGTAGAAAAGACTTTGCAGTGAAAAGCCCTCTCCCACTCACTGGTCAATAGCACAGACCCTAAGTCAGCGCTCACATGGCACTCATGCTAATAGATAGTCTAGTGTTGGGAATGAGGTATCCAGTTGCTACCTCTACATGTTTTACATTTATTTTAATGAGGTGCAGTTGAAGGGTGGGCTTGGGAGTTAGGGTGAATGCATGTACCACAGCATGCATGTGGAAGTCAGAGGACAGCATGCAGGAGTTGATCTTCATTCCTCTCCTTCCACCTTGTGGGTTCTGGGGATTGAACTCAGGTTGTCAGGTTTGGCACCAAGTGCCTTTACTTATGACTGCTTTATAAAGGAAATCTATGATCGAGCCAGTTTTCAGTGAAATATGTGAAACAGGCTTTCATAAGAATATCTGCAGGCCATGCACTGGACTCTTCCACAGTGAGATTACTGCATGGAAGAGAGGGTGTCACAACCTGAGGTTAGTGACCTAGGGAACCAGCTCTTAAGAACAATGTTCTTCTACACCCAGGGTGTGGGGAGTCCCAGATGGCTGCTGACAATTGGCTGGCCATTTCCCATTCTTTTTAAAAAGTATTTCCAATGCTAAAAACCGGAGACATCGGCTACATCCAAACTTGTTTTGTTTTGTACTGAGACAGGACAGGTATGCATTGTACCAGCTGAAGACCTCAGCCCCCAAAGACCTTCACAGGTAAAACAAAGCGTTCTGTATCCTTACTTTTCACCGTGAGGTACATGGACTTGCTGACGTCTGCGCCCACGTCGTTGCTAACCTTGCAGAGGTAGTAGCCACTGTCTTCTTCCACCACGTGCTTGATCAAGAGTGAGCCGTTACTCAGGACCTGGATACGGCCATTCAAGGCAATTGGCTGGAACTGGGGGACCCCAGCACCTGGAAGGAGAGAACCACAAAAAGGAACCATGATGCTGAGGTGTGAGGATTGATCTTTACTGGACATGTGACTAGATTCAGAAATACCACCTAAGGCTTTCCTCTGGGAGTGTCTGGGAAGCATCCAGAGAGCTTCAGACGAAAAGAGAAGGGCTCCATGGATGGCACTGTCATCCTACAGACTAAGGTCCTAGACTGAACACAAGGGGTAGAGGCCAGCCAGAGTGACAGCTATAGGGTGCATGCCATGTCTACACCACGACAGACCACATCATGTCAAACTGTGAGCAAAACTCAGCCTCCTTCTCTAACTTGCTGCTTATATTTGGTTTCACAATAGTGAGACAAGAGTAGGGTACAATGAGAATAAACACATGGACGCAAGATCAAGTTCCTTCTGCTATGAGGACACTGGATGCACCTCACATGGGCACTCTCAGGACACGCCATGTCACGCCTTATTTCCCTGTAACGCGAAAATTCTTATTTGGAGAAAGCCATACTTAGTTAAAAATGACATTATTTCAGAGAACGAGATTAAAAGATAGAAGTTCTTACACATAGTTTCCTCCATAAAATGCCAAATTTGAGGAGTGCTAAGCAGCTGATAAATTATTCAAAGAAATCATAGAACAACTATAGTAGACATTGCTCATCTTGTGAACAAAGTTCCTTCTGTTCCCTGGATTTAAAGTGGATGTACAAGGGGGGAGTGCTCCTCTGGGGACAGGACATTTCAGCCTGCACATCCTGTGCATGTAGGAGGCTACAACGAACTGTAGAGCTTCCTCCTCGGTTTGGCTATTACAGTGGAGAACCATAGTGCATTGTTAATATCACTGGATTCTGAATATGTAAGTCAGAGGTCATTGTGTGAAGACAGTATTAAAACACTGATCACTAGGAGTGCTTGCAGGTGGATACGCTAGGGCCATAGGTGTAGAATAACTCATAAGAAGTGTCTGGATGAAACTCTTTAGAAAAGAAAGGCTCTCAGGAATAATACAGCAGAGGAAGAAGACCCTGCTGGATGGCTAGGCAGGCAGTGACGTGGGATGACCTATCAGTGACTTGGGACTGAGAGCATGAGGCATGTGGGGGATGTGTCTCAGCCCCTCAGACCTCCTGTCCTCTCCTCTTCTCTACCCTCAGAGTCCCGGGACTAGGTGGAGATTCAGTGCAAGAGTTGATTTGATTTTCCTAGAGGAAGCTCACAGTAAGGGTCAAAAATACACTCTACACTGGATCTTCCGATTCTTTGGCCCCAGAACCAGCTTGGAGCTAACCAGGTCCTTTGTGCCCACCCTTCATCCACGAGGATCTTGTATAACACCTGAGAACACTGGATTACATACATTGCTGTCCTTCTCTTGGGAGCTCTGTTGCAGGGACTTCAGAGCTGGGTGTGAACCTCTCCAGAGAAACCATGGAAATGAATATTGTTCCTGATAAGTAAGAACAAACAATCCGAACATTCTCTCAAGATAGAATGGCTGCAGAGGACATGGAGAGATGATTTGGTGAAAAAGCTTGCTGTGTAAGTGTGGAACCTGATTGATTCCTAGCCCCTGCACACAAAGTCAGGTCCAGGGGTGCTTGTTCCTGCAAACCTAGCACTGAAGAGGCAAAGACAGAAATGGAGGATCCTTGCGGCAGGCTGAGCAGCCAGTGCTTTGGGATTGGCCAGTCCCATATTCAGGGAGAAGTTCCTCTGGGACAATGGGGTAGAGAGCAGTTCAGGAAGATACTCAGTGTTGACTTCTGGCCTCTACATGTATCTATATGTGCAGGTACATAAATGTTGAGTAATAAAGTGGATCCCCAGATGGCAGTGCTGATGATAATGTCCTGAGATGGCAGTCCAAGAACAACCCAGGTAGGACTCTGACCCAGTAAGCAGAAGGATTCCTAGTGGGTAAACAAAGATCTAAACTCAGCATTCCCCAGAAATCTCATAGGGCAGGTTTCTGTTTGTCAGGAAAGCCACTACTTTCCTCTACTACCAATGGTCAACTACCTCCAGCAAAGAGCTTCTATACCTGATTATCCTAAACAGCCTGTAACAGATCAAAGTCCCACAATAGCTCCCAGGCCTTTCTAGCTTCCATACCACCTCCTGCTGCTGCCTGCCCCAACAAAACCGACAAGCAGCTGTTCTCTACCCTCCGAAGCAGCCTGGCAGCTTGCCCCCAATAAATTATTCTTTCTACAAACTGAGTGGTCAGATTCTGTGGTTTTTCTGTGCTCACTTATAATAAAAACATGCAAATAACACACACACACACTCCACATGCATACACATACATACGCACACACACATACACACACATATTCATGTACATGTACACATACACACACATGCATACATACATGTATATACATATACATGCACACATGCACACATACTCATACACACATATACATGTATACATATGCATACACACACATGCTCACATATATACATACATACATGCATACAAGTGCAGAGAGAGAGAGAGAGAGAGAGAGAGAGAGAGAGAGAGAGAGAGAGCTGAAAGCTGCTCTGCTTCTGCTAAGGATGAAGGAAGCCAGACAAGGAAACTGTTTGCCTTGCTCAGCATCACAATTGTGCCTTCCTTAGAGTGAATCCCAGGCAACGAGGTAAACATAGTTGCAAAGAATCAAAATGCTTAAAAATGAGGTCTGAGCTCGTGGAGTAATTTACCTTTAGCACATGACAGAAGGGAGGCATAAAAAGGGTGGAAGGAAGGGACTGAAAAAGCTGCAACCTACTTCAGTCTCCCTTTTGGACCAGAATCTACCAGAAAACTATGTGACTCACCTCCCAATAAAGCAAAGAAAAGGAGGAATAGAGAAACGCAACTTTATCAGGAGCAGAGGAAACTACTGGGCAGAGGCTTCATAATAGCTTAATAATTTGCATAAACAGATGGGGAAGATTCAGATGAAATACTAAGACTATTAAAAAGAAGCAAAATAATAGAAAAGAAAACACAGCTTTCATTCGTGCAAAGTATATTCATGAAGCTTATTAGCAGAATGACACAGAGGAGGAAATGACTAGGTCAGCAAAATTTACCTGTAGTAAAACCAAAAGAACATGGGGGGGGGGAATACAGGAACTCAGGCGAGACTGTAAAAAATAATTGCATAATCCCAGTAACTGCAGTCTTAGAAGGTTGTGAAAGAAGTGTCTAGAAAACAATTTGTTCTATTTTTATAAAAATAATTTTGAAATCAGAAAAAATTTAATACCGCCTTCAGTCAATTTGGCTTAAAACATTTATAGAGCTCCACACTCAGCAATAGCAGGGCAGGTAAGTTGCACCTGATTCTGGATTTATCACTGCAAGAGAGTGAGGCCTGATACAGTGGGAGGTGTTTGCAGGGTTTTTTTTTGGGATCAGTGCCCTGGAGAACACACTTGTCCACTGTGTGGCCACAGCAAGAAGTCAGGAGTGTGAGTTCCCAAGGGGAAACCCTCTTCAGAATCTGGCTCGCTGGTTGGTGCTTGACTTCAGATGCTCAGCCTCCTGAATTAACGGGAGAAAGGATTCTGCTGAATCTTTGACTGTGTGGTAGAGCAGCTTGAGCAAATTCAGTCATCAGAAGAAATAGTACTGTGAGCTGTGAAATAAATCCCAGTAAGTGTTTTAAGATAAAAACAACAGTGTGGGAAATATGTCTGGACAAGCTCTAAATCTCCAAGGATTTGAAAACTGACAGTGTGGCTTCCCCTTCCTCTTTCCCATTCCTCTTCCCCTTCCCCTTTCTTTCTTCCCTCCCTCCCTCCCTCCCTCCCTCCCTCCCTCCCTTCTTTCCTTCCTGCCTTCCTTCCTTCCTTTTGGTTTTCCAAGACAGGGTTTCTCTGTGTAGCCCTGACTGTCCAATAATTTGCTCTACAGACCAGGCTGGTTTTGAACTCAGAGGTTCAGATTACAGGTGTGGACCACCACCACGGAGCACAATGCGTTTCTTCCTTTCTTTTGTTTCTTCTGTTAGCTCTTTATTGGTTCTTTGTGAATTTCACATCATGCACCCCAATCTCACTCATCTCCACAGCCCCTTGTACCTGCCCTTAACAATGCGTTTCTTAACAATTCACGAGTCAAAGATGAAACTCTTAGAAATGTTAGAGAGAATTTTGAGTTGAATATAATAAAAATTATATTAATATGTGTGACGTGAGGCTTAAAGCAGCACCTCTATGGTCATGTGCAGCATTAAATGCTGTATTAATACTAGAAAGGAAAAAGAACAGAAACCAAGCATTTTGCTTAAGAGGATACTACAAGAAGAGTGAACACACACACACACACACACACACACACAATGAGAAGGAAAGAAACCACAAGGAAGAAAGCTGTAATCAACGAGATGAAACAGAAAAACATCAGAGAAAATCAATAGCGCTAAAAGCTGGTCTTTGGAAAGGACAATAGAATTGGTCAAGAAGACAACAGAATAAGCAGAAACCGTATAATAAAAGAAGCCGTGACTACATTTTTAAAAGTCCTGAAAGTAATGAGTAACTTATTGCCACTAAGTTTAGCAACTTCAATTAGATAGATTTCTTTAAGAAATTATCACATTTCACTAATTAATGAAAGCTATCTGCTAATTTACCTACACTGATTTTAAACAGGAGAACTCTGAATGGTGCTTCACAGTAATTCAGTTAAAAATGGATGGAGCATCACCCCTTTTCTGTGAGCGATTCTAATACTACCATCTGGAGAGATAACACCCTTCAAATTTTCTGCACACACAAAAATCCATCCCTGTTTTTACATAAAACGCATTTATGGTTCGGTCACAGAGAAGCTGTGCAGTGGCTAACACCTGGCAAATAGCTATAAGTACAGTGATGCTGACTTCTAAAGCACTCCCCTTGTCTTTTCCCCCTTCCCATTTCTCTCTTCCTGGATGGAAACTGACATATTGCAAGCCTGCCATGGCACAAGCTGTCTCATGTCAAGACTCTGGTAGGAAGGCACAGAGGGCTAACTCTAACCAATCATCTGTGACAAACTATATCCTGCCAGTCAAGACATGAGGGACCATGAAAGCCCTTGGTATAACTGCTCCCCCAGCTGATACTCAATGGTGCTGTTAGAAGCCTTAATCCAGGGAAGTCAGCTATGCCTGTATACCTGACCCACACCTGTGGGGAGAAGTGGAATTACAGCCACTCTCTTTGAGGGAGATAGTGAAAAGACTTCCTTCGTGGGGTAGAGTGATGGCTGAATGCTCCTGAAATGTAGCTCGGCACATAGTAGGCATACAGCATTGTTGTGTTGGTATTTTAATTGTGCTATTATTATTTAGTCATCTGGTGATTATCTGACCTTGTTTTAGGGCCAGTGCTATGAACAAACTGACTTCACCCATCAGTACAGAAGACATGGAGCAATTTTTATGGTTAACCTGCTGGGTGACATTCTGAATCAAAAGAGGTGTGAGTATACATCATTAAATTGCTTGTGAAAGAATGATCTGCTTTTACTTCTGGGAGTGCTGACTTCAGTTTTACTTTAACACGTGTGCACTATTAAAGCCCTCCATCTTTGTGAATGTGACACTATCTTATTTTAACGGGCATCACTTTAACTTCTGCTCATAGATGATTTTGAGCATGGTTTTATAAATTATTCAGCGATTTTTCCTCATTGTTTGCAAACATTACCCTCATGCCTTTTGCTCATTTTCTGCTATACTTTTGTCTTCTTAGCATTCCCAAGTACTTCAGGTTTTGTGTGGTTTTTTTTTTTTTTTTTTTTTTTTTTTTTTTAAAGTCACATTCTTATTTCACAAAATTTATTTTGGATTCCTATTATTTTAATAAGAGTTTGATGGTGAATATTGTTTCCCTTTCATGAATGGAAATGAAAATTTTCTCCTATGGAAGTAGATTGCATTGTAAAGTATTTGGTTTTATAAGTTATAACTTATAGAGAATGTATTCCTTTGTTAAAGGATAAAGGATTTTACTGAAACTTAAAAACAAGAGAATGAGCAGCACATGCCTTTAACCTTTAATCCCAGTACTTGAGAGGCAGAGGCAGGCGATTCTCTGTGAGTTCAAGGCCAGTATGGTTTACATATCGAGATCCAGGACAGCCAGGACAGGACAGGGATACTGTCTCAAAACACACACACACACACACACACACACACACACACACACACACACACACACACACACACACACACACACACACAAGGGAATGGCAAGAACACTGACCTGGAAGTGGAGGAAGGGAGCCATGAAGTGGGGGGAGCCATGGAGTGGAGGAGGGAAGTCATGAAGTGGGCTTGGGGAGCCATGAGCCACTGTCTTCTGAATAAGACAAGGTTGAAGAGGCATACACAACATCTGTGGTTACCTGTGCAAGACCAGCACAGGCTCAGCATGGAGGTTGAAGCAGCACCCATGGCCCACACTCAGCTATTGGCAGTTGATGGAAAGGAGGGAGGGAAGGCTGCCAGGGAAAGGAGAGTCATTTTCTTTGTGGTTGTGGTTGCTAGTAGGTTGGCTATGTTACGCTGAATGGCTTCACACCCACTCACACAAGGTCAGCACAGGACTTGGGGGCTATTAATAATAGCTCTTTAAAAAGCAGGCATCAAATTGGAAGGAAAATTGGTGGAACAGGGAGAGCTGGAGAGAGTTGGTGGGTGGGTAAGATTAAATACATTGTATTATGTATGAAAATTTGAGAGAATAATACAAGTATTTTTTTGATGAATAGAAAATTCTTTAATTTTTATTCAAATGCTTAAATGTGTCTACTTTTAAAATATTTGGGGTGTGTGTGTGTGTGTGTGTGTGTGTGTGTGTGTGTGTGTATGTGCATATCTGGGCACTACATGGGTGTGGAGGTCAGAGTGCAACTTATGGGTGTTTTCTCCATGCACTGTGTAGAACCTAGGGATCAAACTCAGAAAATCAGGATTAGCAGCAAGCACTCTCAGCTGCTGAACCATCTCATTGACCTTTTTGTTCCAGTATTTCGAAAATCTGTTAAAGGCTACTGGTGTTTTACTCCAACTTTGGTGAAACTGAGAGCTACATTCAATGTAATGCACATGAACTAGAAACTCAGCTAAGGAGAGAATTTCCCAAAGGGGCATGAGGTGTGTGTGTGTGTGTGTGTGTGTGTGTGTATGTGTGTGTGTGTGTGTGTGTGTATGTGTGTATGTGTGTGTGTATGTGTGTATGTGTGTATGTATATGTGAGCACACACATACACACACACATACACACATACACATACATATACAGACACACACATACACACACACATACACACATATACACATACATACATATACATATACACACATATACATACATACATACACAGATACACACAGATACACAGACACATACATATACCCACATAACACACAGACATACATTTACACATATACATATACACATACACACAAACACATACACACATACATACATACGTACACACATACACATACATACACAGACACACAGACATATACATACACATACATACACCCACATACACACTCAGACATATATGCACACATACATACACAGACACATACACACACAGATACACACAGACATATACATACCAATCACATTCACACACACAGACAAACATACATACCAGGCTAAATATTAAGACATCTCAAAGAAGTATGGAATTTATAAACTACGTAAGATTTGGTTTTAAAAATTTTGAAAATCTAGTGAAACTCTCATTGGCTTGGAGAAAGACAGACGATTGTTCATATCAACAATGCATACTTTTTACTGTCCTCATAGAATTTTCAGTAGAAAAACACGTTAAGTAGTGGAGACGTTCACAAAGAAGAATTAAAAGGTAAAATTCACAACACTGTCATGCTCTCTCAACCAAATGGTAGCAAAGAATAATCTTTTAATTCCTATTTGGATGGATGTGAGCCTGCACATTATTTAAAAGCCTAATGAAAAAGGAAATAACGTCTAAATGCATTTGAATAACGTGAAATCTTTTCTTCATTGGAAAAAAAAAATGAGCCCACGTTGAAGGGACACAGCATGCATGTCTCTGATCAGGCCTGCTACAAGGAGCAAGAGCTTACTGTTAGCCAGTCTACTCACCAAGAGGACCACAGACACAAGGGCTGGCGTTCGTTAGATGTGAGGGAAGTGGGCTTCACTGAATTCTCAACCCTCTCCCGCAGAGTCATCATTACTCCAAAGGGCAAAGTTTAAGCCAGCACATGCAATCTGCAAATCAGCAATTCTCTTAGCACAGGGTAAGCATGTTGGGCAGCAGCAGTTGGTAACAGAGAGCTGCCAACTTTCTGTGGCTATCTAGGGTTGGATGGGGACAGTTCTAAACATCATCACAAGAAATGAAATGTAAAAGCATTTTACAAGTCACAGACTGGATTACCAGTGACAGTAACATACAGAAGACCTTCCCTGTTTGCTGGGAAGCTATGCTTCACTGCGTGCCCAGGTGCTGAGGTCGTGGGGATCGCACATAGGAGAACGGCACAGGAAGCAGGCGGCAAACCAGGTACCTGTTTCATCTCCTTTTCTGAGGTTTTGCTGATTATACAGAGTGCATGTGGCTGAGAGTTGGAAAGATTCAGGTCCCAGTGGCCTCTGATGTAGCCAGGGGGGCCTGTAGACAAATGGCTGATTCTCTCTACATCTTTATACAGAAAATATTTACATATACGATTGTGACAAAGATAACAAGCTTGCAAAGATGTCAATGTCAATACCTACAGTTTATATCCAGAATAGATTGTTCAAAGAGCATGTTCATAGCTAGACATCAGGGTGGAGGGATGGATGAGGTGGATTGAAGCACAGTGCAATGGGGGAGGTTGTCTCTCTGTTCCCTTGACTGTTCTCAATGGAAGGCTGCAAGCTATTCTTTCTCCTCTCCAAGGACCAGAGTGTGTCCCTTTTATCCTGTGGAGAGGAGTGTTTTCTTGAAGACTGAGTGGTTTTTACTTCGAAGAGACGTTTCCTTTTCTTGAGAAGAGCTGCTAGGCTCCGAGTGTCTCTCTGTGATGGATTGTATAACACAGAAGTATAAGATGAAATCAGCTCTCTCTCCCAAGTTCATTTGGGTCACGATGTTTATCACAACAGCAGAAAGCAAACCAGAACTTGGCTGGTTTCTGCCTTATGAGTGAGGGGCACTGAAAATGATTTGGGAGGAGCAAGGAAGGAGAAACCACCATTTACTCCACAGGGTGTGCACTGGGATGTGGCAAACTCTGGAAACAGGATTATTAGTTCCTTGAGGACTGCCATGGATGTGAGCAGCTTCTCAAGGCACCTACTCTTGTCAATAACTATAGGACAACATTCTTTCTTTCCTCCATCTTTCCCCAGTGCCATACTCTCAGTTCCTATAATAAATTCCTCTCTAGCATTGCACCACCTACAACAGCAACCAGCAACCAGGCAGTTTTCTCTTCCAATGTGAAGTTATGCTCATTGGGTAGTGCAATCAATCCTCCCTGCAATTCCATTTTCTTTTCTGTGAAGAAACCTATCCACTGGAGATCATGAAGCTTCCCTGGAGTCTTCTCTGTGTTTCCTCTGGCTTGGTAGGGTGTGAGTTTGGCACATGGTTGTAATTTTGCATCTAATAGAAAGTAATTGTTTCTTTATTCCTGAGAGTCACCACTGGGCTCTGCACTCAACTACCACAAAATTTACCTGTGAGATAATCACATTCAGCACTTGATGATGTGGCCTGTGACACTGCAGGAAGTGGAAGTGGCTAGATATATAGTAGGTGCCACCTATGCTTTGCAGTGGGCTCTGAGAAGCTCTGCATCTGGGTCCAATGGCCAAGATCTGCACCACAACTAGGCTGGAGAGCTTCATGTCAACTTGACACTGGGTAAAATCATCTGAGAGGAAGAAACCCCATTTAAGAAAATTCCTCCATAAGCATGGGCAGTAGCCAAGCCTGTAGGTCACTTTCTTAGTGATAGATAGGAGAGGGCCCAGCCCATTGTGGGTGTTGCCACCCCTAGGCTTGTGGTCTGGGGTTCCATAAAAAAGCAAGCTGAGCAAGCCAGTAAGCAGCACCATTTCATGGCCTCTGTATCAGCTCCTGCCTCCAAGCTCCTGTCCTGTTTGAGTTCCTGTCCTGACTTCCTTTGATGATAAACATCAGTGTCGAAGTGTAAGCCAAAGAAACCCTTCCCACCTCAAGTTGCTGTGGTCATAGTGTTTCATTACACTTATAGGTAATAGAAACCATAACTATGGCAACACTCCTATGAAAGGCTCTACAAATATTTGTATTTGATATGGCCACCTCTATCCACAAGAAGACTGCTGGAGACTTCCTGGAGAAAGAACAAAGAAGAGGAAATCTGGAGGAACAGGGAGAAGAAAGGAGGTGAAGTCTGTCTGGAGACTGGGGCTGGCTGAGCTGGGAGCCTCACTAGGCTAGGTAACTGCTGATGATTCCATGGCTTCCATGGCACAGAATCTCCATCCATTACAGGAAGGAGAAGACCTTCATATCTTCTAAGTTCCTCTCTCTCTTTTCTACTATCAGTGGAAGGAGATCAGTACACTAAACACCCCCTCATTTGTTATGCTTACAGCCCTTTGTAAAAACTCATTGCTTAGTGAGGCCCATGGTTCCCCTACTTGGCAAGCAAACATGGTGGCCTTCGCTGTACGTTAGGATTCACACTGGGTTTCCAAGTTAGTTTTCTACTGGAGTTTTAGAGAGGTGTCACCTTTTCCTGTTTAGATTCTTGATATATCTTGCTGGATTTACTTAGAATTCACGTGGCACAATCAGGCTTAAGTAGGCCACAGGACATTGGTTTTAATACCTGCACTAGGCTAGTACATGGTGGTGTAGAAGGCATTGATAGAAATGCTTTAGAGGAGTGTTGTATTCCAGAAAACCATCAACATGGAAGAGGTCTGATCATCTGATTCTGGATAGCACAGAGAAGGAACTGGCAAAGTGGGAGCCCTGTGTAGTGATTAGAAAAGAGAGCAAGGTGGGGAGGCAAAATTCTGGCTAGGCAGCAGGCTTCCTTAGCCAGGCTTTGGCTAGAGCTGTAATTCCAGGTATCTTCACTAGGAAGAAGACGGTGACAAGAACAGGATTAGAGTGATTGGTCCAAGGGGGTGGCTGTGACAAGATTCAGGAATGAGGAAAGTTCCAGAAAGGGGATTTGAAAAGGACACATCAAAGTAATGTCCATGGTGCTGGAGGTCAAGGTCAGAGTCTGAATGGTCCTAAGATAAAGAATTAATAGGAAGGATGCTTGTACTTGAGGCTAAAAACAGTAGGAGCTGCGAGGTGACAGGCACAGACACGACAAGGGACCATGGAGGACCAGGAAGCTGAGGGTCACTCTACCTGAGTCTTATGGACCAGTTCCTCTTGGAGTTATCTTAAAATTCATCCTTCTGTTTCCCTGGGGATTCTTTACTGAAGGTCATGTTTGCATGTGAGCAATTCTCAAATTCTCCTTTGGAGAGAGAGAGGGAGATCTGTCTGTAACATGAGACAATTTGTCTCTTGTCTAGCCAGGAGGAAGCAATGCCAGTGATTCACCAAGGTCTGAAATTTGGGTGAGAAGAGATCATGTCCTACAGCAAACAGGGCACTCAGGCCTGTCCTCTTCTCTGTGTCCCTGAATACTGAGATGGAGGCTTTTTGTTTTTGGAAGGTTCCAAGGAAGATCCCCTTGACAATGAACGGCAGTGTTTGGAAAGACCAAGAGAGGTACTCTGGGACAAGACAGAGACTTGAGACAAGGAGACTCAAGAGAAGGTGGGAAACTTGGGAATTTTGACCACATGTGTGGAGTCCAGGCTTTGTTTCTAGTCTAGAATTTTGTACGGGGACATCCGGATAACTGTGCTACAAGTTTGGTTTTATTTCTGTGAATTTCTCAACAAAAGAACACACCTCAATTAATACTTTAAGGAGTCTGTGGCCTGAGGGAAAGACTCCTGCTGGTGGGCTGACACGAAGTGGAAGACAGACTTCTGATGATGAGGTGTAAGGTGTGGTCAGGCCTCAGCTGGGCCATACTTCATGAGTGTAAACATGTGTGTGTTTATGACATTAATTTGTCCAGGTCAGGTGGAAAACACAGAAAATCATAAATTCCAGTGCCAAATAGGGACAGACTCTGTATCTTCCAGGGAGAGCTAGTGTTGGAGAGACTAGGACCTCAGGCAAATGGCTGTAAGAGCTGGACAGACAAGGGACTGGGCAAGAAGGAAGTCCAGCTCTAGAGAAACAGGCAGGAAAGGGAGGGTCCCTGGCTAAAATGACTCAAAGGAGAAAGGGCTTATCTTGGGTCACAGTTTCAGAAGGCCAGAGCCTACCCTTGCTAGGAAGGTATGAAACTAGGGAAGGATGGCATAGGAGTAGAAGCAGGAAGATGGCTGATTTGCTTTATCAATACTCATGAAGTAGAAAGAGAGCAGAAAGTAGGACCAGGCTGTATGCCCTCAAAGCTTATCTCCAGTGACAGACTCCCTCCAGCAAGGTTCCCTCTCCTTATTCTTACACCCTCCCCAAACAGTGCCACTACCTGGGGACCAAGTGTCCAAGTACGTGAGCCTGTGAGAGACAGTTCACACCAAGATCACAGCACCATCCCAGTTTGAACATTGTGTATGTGCTGAGAGGAGACATGGGAGCTTAAATGAAGGTTGTTCTCCTTTATCAAGAGCAGGGAGATAGGAGCACTACAGAAAGTCAGGGCCAAGGGACTATTGCTGGCAAGACCTTTTACTCAGAAAAACCAAAAGAAAGAGATAAAACTGTAGGCAGTAGCTGGTGCACACACACTCTCAAAAACAACGGGGATTGGGGTGCAAAGGCCAGTGCCTAAATGGAAATGCCATCTACAGCAACGATATCATGTTTCTCTGCTCTAAGGATTCACTGGTCTTTGAGCCAACCTGGAAACATACCAGTCTCCAAGTTTTCCAGAATGAACTTTCAGAAATGATATTTCTTTGATTAAATCATTTGTGTAGAAGGAAAACAAAAACCAAGTAAAAGATTTCAGATGAGGCAACGGAGGTGTATTTGAAAATGAGTGAGTTGGGGCAGAGACATCATTAGAGTGTCAGGTCTGACAGCAGTGGTGCCGGGGCAAGAACGGGCGGCTCAGTTTAAAACAGAGAGGACTAAATCAGAGCCTTGTGTTCACATGCTGGTACAAGTTACATACTGGTTTAAACCAGTGGGGAGGGCTTGCTTACTCATGAGCGAGTGAGCATGCTAAGCATCTAGCTAACCACAGAGTAAAGATGAACTCCGGCCATGATCATCATGGCAGGTGGTCTGTGCTGAGTAACTGCTGTCAGACACAGTAACAAACGCTTTCAAAGAATTTTCTCAATAGATCACCACTTCTACCCCAACTCCTGGAGACAGGGTTTCATTTTGTGGCACCTAGGCTCTCCTAGAACTCACTAGGCAGTCTTGAACTTGTGGCTAATTCCATGCTGCAGCCTAGCAGAGTGCAGGGGCCATGAACATGAGTCACCACACTTGGCTCTAAGCATCAGCATAGTATTGATCTCTTTATTCTGTTTTGCATCAGAGGAAACAGGCCTGCCTACACAGACTGTGTGGTTGGTTTATAGGCAGGGACAGTGCTGAGCTAGATTTTTTTTGACCGATGTCTGTCTATTCTCTTAGACACTTGCATCACTCCCTTTTCTAAAATAAAATTCAAAGCTAATGACACTTCACATATAAGCAGAAGGGTTTTGGATTGGAGAGAAGAGGCATAGATCAGCGTTCCTCTCCACTTCCTGGGAGGTGCATGGAAGTAGATGGAAGAAAGAATGGTGGAAACTGAGAGCTCAGTTTGGAGGGAATCAGCTATCATGTCACTGATAAAATGGCAACAGTGTGACTATCCATGTGTATTGTCAATGAAAAAATGACAACAGTGTGACCATCCATGTATTTAGTCAATGATAAAATGGCAACAATGTAACCATCCATGTATATTGTCAATGAAAAAAATGACAACAGTGTGACCATCCATGGGTATTGAGCAGAGCTGCAGGCAGTGAGAGAGGGACAAGGTGGTGTCAAGTGCTATGAGGCAAAATCTAACTCAAGGGATAGTGTGCACAGACAAGGTTTGAGCTTTAGAGTCAGACATGTAACTTTAAGTGAGAGACCATATGCTTGTGCAAGCAATTTCTTTCTTGTCACATGGACTTTCTTCAAGTATTCCTAAGGATTCCAAGGTCTAAGAAAGGTGCTATAGTAAAAAATTGGAAGAAAGAAATTGTAAAAAATAATTCAATTGAGGAAATTTCATAAGAAAAAAATGTGACTTAGATATATAATAGATAGTCATTTGTCTATAAAAAGTGAATTGCCAGCCATTAAAGTTGTAGGAAGAAAGCAGAGAGCAAAATGATAGGGTGAAAGACAAGTTGAAGAGTTCACAAAGAACAGAGGTTTTGTTAAGAAAAAGAATGGAAATTGGAAAATATCCAACAAATTAAAATGAGAACACAAGAACAATATATCAGAGAGAGAGAAATGACAGCTACCAGTGACAGGGGGTGATGTCACCAATGGAACTGGAGAGTGTGAAGAGAAGGGCTAAAGAGCATGAATAGAACAGACATTTATAACAAAAAAATTCACCAAAAAAAGTCTAGAAATAAAAAATGTTATGAAACAGGTACACCAGACCTACAGGAAACTGACTCCACATGAGCAGCACCAGGGAACACACTATAAACATCCTGACTTCACAGAAAGAACCTAAGTCTCTCCTAAAGGCAAACAAGGCAGCCACAGCCTCTTCCATGAAAGGGTATGAGCCCCATCTTTCCACCAGGCAAATGGTGCTTTGTGGGTGAAATGGCAGAAGAAGGAGCTTGAGGCTGTGGAGAGCTGAAGCTGGGCCTGTGCTGGCAGGCTAAGATGAAGAAGAGGGGAAAGTGCTCATTAGAGAGAAAGAAAAGGGAGAGAAGAAGTGGAGGAACAGAGAGAAGAGACAGACAGATGGAGAGGGAGACATACAGACAGAGAGGGAGAGAGGGAGAGAGACAGAGAGAGACAGACAGATAGACAGACACAGACAGAGAGGAAGATAGAGTGACAGAAGGAGGGAGTGTCAGACAGAAAGGGAGAGAGGGAGAGAGAGATAGACAAAGACAGAGAGAGGGGGAGTCATACATACATACATACATATATACATGGAGAGAGAGACAGAGAGGGAGAGAGAGTCAGACAGACAGAAAGAGAGAGAGAGGGAGACAGACAGAGAGAGAGGGAGAGGAGTCATACATACATACATACATACATACATACATACATACATACAGGGAGAGAGATACAGAGACACAGATATGTAGAGAGAGAGAGAGAGAGAGAGAGAGAGAGACAGAGAGAGAGACAGAGAGGGAGGGAGGAGAAGAGAAAGAGAAAGAGAGGGAAAGTGATAAAGGAAGAGAACAAAGAAAAGAAAGAGAGAGGACTGGAAGGGAGGGAGATGAGAGGTGTATGGGAAGGAGCAAGGGAAGGAAGACAGGAAGGGAGGGCACTTAGGATCTCAGGCATCCTGCTATTATGGGAACTCATGGCTGGTTCTGCAAAGAGAAACTCCATCCTTCCCAGCCTGAGATCTGCTCCTTGGATAGTCCATCTTAGTAAATGGCCTCTCTCTTCCTTTCACTACTCATAGCAAAGACCTGGATGCAGTTCTAGCTCCCCTCACAGGCACCTGCAGTCTGCCAGCTAAAGGAAGGCAGCTTCCAATCCCTTGCCGTCCTGCCAGACTCCAAGCCTCATTGTGACAAATGTTTCTGAGCAGGTCTAGTGTGTTTCCTGCCTCCTCCCCATCTGCTTTGGGCACACCAGCATCAGCGTAGACTTGTTATGGTATCAGCAGCTCACCAGTTCACACTTCTGCTGCACTGTTCTACCTGCCTCTAACTTTGCAGAACACAGAGTACATTATTACCACCAACACAGGGGTCCATGCATGCAGGCAAATCACAGTGTCAATCACAGTGATTGACAGGGGAGTCTAACTACCTGCACAACATCCTGTCATTGACTTTGTACTGGACACTATGTCCCCCTTGAGGTTTCTGGAACATTCCAAGTATTACACCTATGATGGTTAATCTTGATTGATCTAGATTGATCTAGATCTTGATCTAGAATCAACTAAAACCACAAGCCTCTGGGCATGCTTATGAGAGATTTTCTTGATCAGATTATTTTAACCCCACCCTAAACTGGGCCACATCTTCTGGTGGCAGCCTACATAAACAGAGAAGGAAGAAGGGAGTTTCTGCTTTTTCACTAATTGCTCTCACTCTCAGGGGTAAGTTCATCTATCCTGCTGCTGAGGCATCACTTTGATGGCACTAGAACCAACTTTTTAAGGATTCTAACATAGACTGAAGACCAGATGTGTCATCCAGTCATCCCACAGACTGAACAACTATTGAATTCTCAGCCTTTATGTAGTAAGACAACCAGTGTTAGGCTAATCAGATTACACTCTAATAAACCCCACAATAATGTGTACATTATATATTGTGTATATATATATACATATATATATTACATATAATATATTCATATAATTCACAGTCATGGGAAGCAAAATAAGAACTACCCCTAGCAGGACTTTAATGGTCAGTTCTCCATCTTTGCATATGTGAATGGTTCACCTCATCTCTTTTGCCTTGGGTAAATTCCCAGCTCCTGATCCTCCTTGGTAATGTTAATTTAAATGCAGACTCCTTCCTACTTCCCCACTCTCAGAAATGCTCAAACCTTTGTCTTTGGACATCCTGGATGACAGGGAATCTGTGGGCAGCTAGTGAGCGCATAGACTACCCAGAGTCTCTTTGAATTTAGCAGCCCTCTTTTAGCTCCTGGGAAGCTCACAGGGGATCAAGCTAGTCTCTGAGACAGTAACCTAAAGCAATTTCCTTCTATTATAAATGGGAAGTGTGCAAAGACTTGTTTAGACGTGGACATGGGAAGCATAGATCACCAAGCCACTGAGCCCAGGTTTTGAAGACTTTTAGATGAGATATCTCTCTGTACCAAAGGCAACACCAGGAGGTGGAACGCAATGTCCTCCTATGTTTTGTATCTTCAGAACCAAGTTCAAGAATTTAAAATGGCTATTTTTCATCCAAGGCTGTTTAATTTCTCTTGTGGCTACCCTAAGCTGCTGGAGTCGACTTATGAAGCCTCAGTCCAGGGACCAGTTGTAGGGCTGGGGCTGATTTATCTGCACTTGTTCTGTCATTTTTTTTAAAAAAAATTGATATATTTTTATTTTATGTGTATGAGGATTTATGAGTCTGTGCATCATCTGTGTGCTCGGTGCCCTCAGAGTCAGAAGAGGCACTGGATTGCTGGAAGTGGAGCTACAAGTGGTTATGAGACAAGTTGTGTGTGCCGGGAACTGACCTGAGCCTTCTGGAAGAGAACCCAGTGCTCTTAACCTTTGAACTGTCGCTCCAGCCCTGTTCTCTGTCATATTTCAGGGCACTGGATTTTTGCTGCCCCTCCCCACATCTACTGGCTATCATGACTATTTGAAACACATTCCATTATCAACATAATTTGTAACGCATCATGTTTATTGCTTCACTAAAATAATAATGCAAAAATTCTTCTACTAGATTGAAAACCAGTAAGAATCAGGTACAAAATGCAGCATCATTTTGGACTCCAGGAAGCAGGAACTTCACACTAAGGAGCTCTGTGCAAATGAATAAAAAGCTGGCAAGCTGTCAATGTGTCTAAAAGCTATAAAAATTGTTTACTCTTTGAGTCTGCAATTCTACTTACAGAAAATAATCCCAGGGGAAAAATAAACACATCTACAACGATCGATGTAATGGAACACAGCATGACATTTTTCTAAGAATAAAGAGCTGAAGAAAAGCAAAACACAGTGGAGTGCCAGAGATACCCGGAATCTGGTAAGATAACATGCTATGGTAGGGCAGCATACCTAAGTACAACACAGCTTGCTGATTCCTTTATGGTGGGGGTAAGCTGGCCAGGGGGCCAAGCGGATGCTAGCATGGCTGAGTACTGATGCAGTTCTGGAAAGATCTTTAAGGGAGCACACCCAGGTCAGAGACCCTTCCTCCATGAGAATGTAGCAGTTGCTGCCTATCCTGGGTGTCCTCCCTTGAGCATTAGAGAGGGTTAGGAAGAATGGCAGAAGTCTCCTAAGGGTTTGGGGTTGGAGCCTCTGGTAACTTAAGTGAATGAGCAAGAGAGCTTGTCATTTGTGACGACATAGATATGACCAGAGGACATCACATCGAGGGAACATAGATGGACCAGAAGAGTGTCCTAGGACTTCTAGTTGTGGAATATAAAACAACTGACTCAGTAGAAAGGGAAAGTAGAGTGGTGGGCATCTGAGGCTTGGGAGGGAGGCTAGGGCAAGGCTGGACAATGGATTGCAGATGTGATTGGTAAGGAGAAGTACATCTGGCTTTCAGTTTCACTGCAGGGCAACTCCATAGCAACAAACTACCATGCATTTCAGAGCAACTAGGAGAAAGAACTTTTGAATGTTCTCATTACAAAGAAAGAATGGGCAGTATGCCAGTTCCTTTAATATGACTATGACAATGCATGCAAGTCCAAAGAGCACATATTGTATGTTACATATGTGATGTCACCCATCAGTCAAAAGCAAAATGAGAATCTAGTGCTGGGATCCCTACATAAGGGGAAGAGTAACCCTTATCTTTATAAACATTTTTCTTCTCTCTTTTCAGTTTTCATAGTTTCTCCATGTAGCTCTGACTGTCTTAGAACACACTCTGTAGACCAGGCTAGACTTGAAACTCATTCTGTAGACCAGGCTAGCATTAAAACTTATTCAGTAGATCAGGCTAGCCTTCAACTCAGAGATCTGCCCTCCTCTGCCTCCCAAGTACTGGGATTAAAGGTGTGTAACACCACCTCCAGCCTGTAAACTTTATCTGAACTCTGGCAGTAATTAATCACTCCTGCTACTGTGTTAATATAAATTCTACATAGACATGTCAAAAGGCATATAGAACATCAATATTTGGTGCCATAAAAAGAGATCCATAACATACTGTTAACTGGGAAATCACGATTACAAGCCAGAGGTGATCAGACGTTAGAAATCATAATTGCACATCTGCTTCTGGGAACTGGTCACACAGTCCGGACTAAAAGTAGCAGCAATCTTTTCTTGTTGTCTTTAGTCATCTTGTTGTTTGTGAGGTATTTCACACTTTAAAGACTTGTTTTCATGGTTTCTTTTTTCCCTCCAATAATCTGAATTTCCATGTGAAATTTATAGATGAAAAAGCTACTATAATTTAATGTATCGGTGATGGGAAAAGATAAAATGTGGGTACCATCCTTAACAAATATGGGGCTATACAGAATGTGTTCACAAACAGATAAGACACAGAGATAGACAAAGGAGCATCAAGCCTGGGAAAGTCCCTAAAGGGGGAGCAGAAATGTCAGTTAACAAGGAATGAAACATTTTAAACAGTATTAGTAATCTGAATATGCAAGTTTTGTTTTTTTGGTTTTTTGTTTTGTTTTTGTTTTGTTTTTGTTTTTGTTTTTTCGAGACAGGGTTTCTCTGTGTAGCCCTGGCTGTCCTGGAACTCACTCTGTAGACCAGGCTGGCCTCGAACTCAGAAATCCGCCTGTCTCTGCCTCCCAAGTGCTGGGATTAAAGGCGTGCACCACCACTGCCCAGCAGAATATGCAAGTTTTAATTTTCACTCTCAAGAGCTCGATAACACAACATGGAAAAGATTTTATCTATTGAAAAGAGTAAGAGACACACCCTTAGGGGGCAAAGTCCCCTCCGGTAAGACAGACTAAGAGCCTCCCATGGAATCATGCTGGCTCACTGTTAGGAAGTTACCTGTACAAAATAATTACTCATATGCTCAATGAACTGGATGAATAGTGTCCTGTTGCAGGGGTGTTCACAAGGGCAAAAGCCTGGAGACAGCGTTAGGGTGAAGCAGAGAATAAGTAGCAACATTGAAAATAATTTTGCCTGTAAATGTCATAGAAAATGTTCAAGCTATCAAATAGGCTGTGGATAGGAGCTAAACTAAATTTGTTGTTTGTCCATTTTAATATTGGCTTCAAATAACTCAGAGGAAGAGATTCGAAGTAGCAGTTTTTATCTTTCAACAAGGTGAAGAAAGAGTTACAACAGGGAAAGTTTTCTCTTTTTCTGTTTTTAAAATTAATTCTCTTGCTCTCCCGGTCACTGTCTAAAGCCCCTTTGCTCTCTCAGCCAATCTACACCAGGAAGATGGTGGCAAGTCCACCGCTTGCTTTGCCTTCTATTGTGGTTGTTTCCATAGGAAGAAAATACTTTTACTGTAAAGAGAAAAATCTAGAATGCAAATTGTGGTTAAGTGAGCAGGGAAACAGACACATGACAATTAACCACGAATGACACATCTTTACTGTTGGGGGGAGAGCGTGATTGATCAGCAGACTGGTTCATCTCCCTCAGTAGATGCCCAGCTCTTAGTGGTTGGATAATGAATTACTGACTGGGAATAGAGTTTCCATATTTGGAACAGAACTTAGGGACCTTGCCTGGAGAAGACAGTCATGAACGGAAATGATTTTCTGGTGTCTAAAATGGTATTGCCATTGGCTTCCGAGTCATACATTGCAATTTAACAAAATTCTCACTATGTAATCTACAAATGGGATGAGCTGTCACTCTCTTAGGAGGAGGTATGGCGTGTTAGTTGTGGAAGCAGGGACCCTAGCCACGATCTCAGGACTGCTGTTGAAAGCAGCACTCTTGGGTTACCACATGTAGCACATTATCCAGATAAATCTAAAAAATCCGGGCAGTGGTGGCACACGCCCTTAATCCCAGCATTTGGGAGGCAGAGGCAGGTAGATTTCTGAGTTCGAGGCCAGCCTGGTCTACAGAGTAAGTTCCAGGACAGCCAGGTCTGTACAGAGAAACCCTGTTTCGAAAATCCAAAAAAAAAAAATATATATATATATCTAAAAAATCAAGTATTTTAACTCTAGTCACTGAGAAGTACAAAGTGCCAGGTACTAAGAAATAATTCCCATCAGTGAATAACTCCATCACTGGTGCCTCTCTTCTTGCACCTTTGTTGGAGGAGCTCAACAATGGTCGCAATATAGACAGAAAGGTAGCGTTTCTCCATGGTTGAAATCAGCCTTTCCAAGGATATATTAGTGGCACTTTCATGATTTGAATTTTAAGTTCTGTGTTATCTACTGGGGTGTATACGAGATAGCTTAGGGTAAGGGAGGATGACATATCTACCTTCAAATATCTCCAAAAGAACAGATATTATTGGCAACATACTGTATGTTTAGCACACAGACAGTTCAATTAATTTCATACCTTTTGAGAATTTCCACACAATTGTAGGCACAGGATAACCCTCTGCAGAGCAATTGAGAATCACTGCTTTGCCGTAGATCCCATCCTGGTCCCGGGGCTGTACCACGAACTTAGGGGGAACTGAAAGAGAAATGTTGTCATTCAGACAGAGCCACCAATGAAAGTTGTGATCTTATAAAACAATTATCTCTGTAAATCTTCGAGTAAGAAGAATGTTTCACACAAATGGAAAGACAATAGCCATGTTTGCAGCTCAGGACAAATGGGAGAAACAGTTTAGGTGCTGATGGGTCTTCAACATATTGGTTTTGGTGGAAATTTTGTTTTTTAGTAGGGAAATTGCCCTTTTGTAGATATGTGGGCATGTGATACTCAATCTTGTCAGGAATCCACTCCATACAGCAGAATCACAGCCAGTATGTAAAAGAAGAGGTAAAATATATGTTACTTCCCAAACTGTACTTATAAAGGATGAGCGTTTTCTTGGTTAAGAACTGTTCAAAGTTTTGGTGAATTTTTTTATAGCAGAAGATGAAAGTGCTGACAAGCACTCTCCAGAGGTAGCAAAAGGCATGGCACTGTGATGGACTTTGCCACAGATCTCACCAGGACACATTTGCTACTCTTCCTGATATGTCAGCACCAGGCAGGGTCAAAGTAGAACCACAGAGGTCGGTTAATGGGAGGTGCCAGAATCACTCTAGTATGCTCACAAAACCTACAAGATTCAGAACCTGCTTGTGAAGTGAATTCTGTGAGGTGCCTCCCTCACAGAAGATCCCTGGATAGATCCATTCCAACCTATAGTACATTCAACTGTTCACTTACAGCACATTGCTTTGTGCTAAACTAGTAATAGCGTTTGAGTGTTAACGAACAGGTCACCGGTCTTCTAGAAATGTTGGCATCTGACAGTGGCCTAATGTCAGCACATTTTAAGCAGACTGAGTTACCCATGGGGTGGAGTCTCAGTGAGATATCCATGCATCATTAAGATTAAACATGCAACATATAGATGGTGCTCCCTTCCTTCCCACATCTGGTAAAATGAATCTTGCTTATTTTTGATTCTGTAGTTTCTAATGTTGAGACACATGTATGGATCCTTGGTGCTGCAGACAGATGAGAATTCCGGCTACCACATGTCAGGGACTGAGGAGGTGCCTAGGATCTCATTGAAATAAGCAGCTTAGAAGCATGCTGAAATGATACAAGCCACAGTGAATATCAGTGAGCCCAAGAAGTAACCAAGAATAAGGGGAATCTGTGAAGACTAGAGAAGCAGCTGGAGATGGAACTCAGGATGGTGTTTCCATTTTCTCATCCAGCTTTCTGTAGAAAACATTAAACATGGGGAGGTAACAGTGCTGAGGAAGAACACAGCTCAGATGAACACCCCAGTCTCCAGATTAGACCTTTTATATAAATTACAAAATGACTCAATTTCCCACTAAGCAAATTAAGGATAATTGTGGTACCCATTCCAGAGGACTGCCATGGGGAGAAAATGAGTTGATATTCAGGACATTCAGCACTTTATTGAAAGAAAGAAAGGTTTCTAAGAGTCCATTCATTTAGTAAATTCAGATATCCAGCTTTGAAGTAAACACTCTCTCAGCAATCAAACCTGGAACATTTGTAAACTGCCCAATGATTTCACTTCAGGTAAATAATATTGTGAGAATAATGCATTCAATATGGTGTATATATTCTTGGAATAAATTAATAAAAGTTGAGTGACTTAAGGCCAGGAGATATTTCTAGGAAAATAAGAGATTATACAGGGCCAGTTTTTCTTGCCTTCCTTCTTCTTACCATTCCTTCATCATCTTTCATTCCTCCCTCCTTCCTCTGTCTTTCCGCACCTCTTTCTTTCCTCTTTGTAAAAAGATTACTTTTTAAAAATTTTATATGTGTGGGCATTTTGCCTGCATGCCATGTGTGCACCGACCAAGGGGGTCAGAAGAGGACATGGGATTCCTGGAATTGGAATTACAAATGATTGTGAGCTGTCATGTGGGTGCTGGGAATTGAACCTGGGTCTTTTGGAAGAGCAACCAGTGTTCTTCGCTACTCAGCCGTCTCTCCAGCTTCTGTTGTTAGCTTTTCTGAGACAAAGTCTTGCTATATAGCTCCAAACTTTTGACCCTCCTACTCTGTCTCCCAGATTCCAGGATGACAGGAGTTCCACCATATGTACCGCCATGCCATCCTCAATTTTCTGATAAAGATGGTCAACAACCATCAGGGTAGATTCAAAATTTAGACATCATACAAGATGGCATGTCCATGGTGTGAGAGGCAAATCTGCAGCTAATTCAGCAGCTTCTTTACTGGATAAGACACCCAGTTCCATGTCCCAGCTATCTTTCATCCATGACTCTCTACTCATGTTGGCTCTAAGCTCAAAAAAAAAAAAAAATTATGCTCAAAAACTCATCAAATATGTCTATATGGGATATTAACGCATCGTAAGTATAATATAGTTATAGATGGAAATGGTCCCTTGATTGGTAGAATAATCCTAAGTTATTACTCAAGAATTTTTCAGATACTGGCAAGGGTATCTTGTAGGTTCCCTAAGTAGGTTTTTCCTCTCTTATAATAGAATCCCCCCTTCTATTCCCATATTGATCCATGCTTTCATAAAAACCCAAGACACAAATGAGCAGGCTTCTGAATTTTTATGGCAAAGAGAATATTTAATGGCTCAGTTTTATCCACTACTTATATACAATGCTACTTGATACAACATTGAAGAAAATATATATTACTGAGCACATAACTAAGCCACACCTTAACATGTCCCATCACATGGAGGATAGGAACCTCCTGGGTTTGAGGTGGAGTCTCAGGTTTTGCTTTTCTTATGAGCTTGCAGGTGATCCTGAGGCTGCCAGTCTGGGTGTCATACTTTAGTAATCTTTGTTCTGAATGGCTCCTTACAAAGCACCAGGTATGAAAGAGCTATAGCTGGCCACAATGGCAGCTCACATATTAAAGCAACTTCTACAGCTTTCTGCTTCCTTTGATCTTAATCTTTCCTCTTAATACAGGATTTATATCCCAACTAAGTGATTTGCAGCCAGTTCTGATTGCACTCTGCTCTCAAGAGAAATAAAGCTAGGTAAGGTGAGGGTACTCTTCTCTCTTATTTTAAATGGTCTCCATTTGTCATTTATGTCTGTTGTCATTTCTGTTACCAGTGCCCCATTTGATTCTCTTCTCCACCCAGTGATGTCAAGGATGCTTGGAAAACCATCACATGCTCCCATGGGCCCTTGGACATGCCCAGGTTCCTACACTGCTTTGCAGGCTCTTAGCAACCTGCCCCCACCCTGTTCCTGCAGGCTTTTTTGAAACCATTCCAAAGCTCTTCCCATTTACTAGTTCTCAGGATGGTCTTGCTTGAGTCTTCACACTGCCCTCTGTGCCTTTCTTTGATGCATTCCTATTGTCATTACTTCTGCCTCAGCTGAAAGCTCATTTAACTGGGCACCTTTTTTGATGCTTCAGTTGGGACTGAGACCTTCTCTGAATCCTCTCCAATCCCCACTCTCCAAGCTTTTGTTAAAACTGCTAGGTATTGTTTGTCTAATTGCCTGTCTCCCACATCAGGTTCTGTGCCCTGTGAGAAGAAAATTCAGGTGTAGAATTGGGTGAAGTTTTGATCACATTCAGGATGCTCACTACGCTTCGGGGAGCTGGGAGCTCTTCCAGTAACCACGCACTCCAGCCAAAACTTTTGGTATTTTCATGTGATGAATTTCACCAATTTGATGTTTGGAAACTTCGTGAACTAAGTGTCAGCTTTTGTTCTGTAGTTAGTAGCTATGGCCCCAGTTTGCAATGTGGATTTATCTCTGAACAGTGACAGGATTTCTCTCTGACAGTGAGCAGGAAGAGTCTTAAGTTACTAGTTCCTTACGATCTCTGAAGTCATAGGTTAACCCCCACTATGCCAGTTGTGCAGATGAGAAAGCCAAGCCTCAGCAAAGTCGGCCATGTTTCCAAGCTCACACAGATGGTGAACATGCAGCAATGTGGGCCTGGTCAGCCTCCAGCAAGTTCTAGCATCATGTCCACACCTTCTTATTCTTCCTGAACTGGCTTACATATCAAGGCACATGAGCTTACCCCTCTGTGAAGTCTGTGGTCATATCAAGAGCACCAATCTCCCAGTTATCAAGGTATGTTTTGCTCTTGTAATTAATAGCCTGTTACTCTGAGACTCCCAAACCACCCTCTCAGTGACAGGCAATTTCAAGACCTCTAAACTACCCATTCTATGTCGATATTTCCCAAGCTACATCTCAGACCAAGACTCTACAGCATGTAAGAGAGGCACTTCTCAGTTCCAGTGAAAGATTAAAGTCAAAGGCACAGAGCAATTTGCTGCGTTTTTGATACTTTCATGTGATGCATTTCATCAACGTAATGTTCAGGTCCTTCATGAACCAAGTGCCAGCTCGTGTCCTGTAGTTAATGGCTAAGGCCCCAGCTTGCAGTGTGGATTTCTCTCTGAACTGTGACAGTGAGCAGGGAGAGTCTTAATTTCACTTAAAAGTTATATTTCCATTTATTCAGGACAAGCTGTAGCTAAAGCAGTTATTTAATGGTTTCTGACTCAACTTGAACATTTATATTGAAAGTGGGAATTTTGAGCACAGCTGCACAGTTTCCAGACCTGGGGAAATGGCTGCTCCTCATAGCAGGTGTGATCCTGAGAGCACACCCTTCCATAGTCACTAGTTACGTTGTATGAAGGACCCGAGGGGGATTGCATCAGGAAAATAGCTCAAACAAACACCCGCTGCAGTGGTGGGCTGGCTGCTCCCTTGGGGAGGTGTGTTGCCACGCCTTCTCACATTGACTTGCACACAACTGGTCACTAAGGGTAACAAAGAACTTAATGCAAATGGCCCCCACCCTGAGTCCTTCCTGCAACCACCGCCAGGCGTCTCTGCTTCTCATCCTGTAGGCCTCTATGCTCCCCAGCTCAGTTCACTCTAGTCACTCATGCTAGTAATTGATTCCTATAATCTTGAGACTTTTCTTAGGATTCAGGACCTTGAATATGTGAAGAAAAGCCAACCCTGCAGCTGACCTTCTACACTTATCTCAGCTGGCACCTTCTATTCTCTCCCATCTCCCTCCCTTAGAGTCAAGAGGATTTCCAAAGCTCACTGTCATTCTTGCTCTTATCCTATCAAGGTACCGTTTGCTAAAATTTTAGAATCTCTCCCTTGTTCCTCTTAGGACTCAGTGCATGTATCCCCTAAACTCAGTGCATGTAACCTTCCTTCCTTCTTCAGTGGAGGGTCTGATGCTTGCCACATGGCTTGACCTGTCTCTATCTCTGTCCTACTGACCCAGATGAGTTATTGTCATCTCAGGGACTATTTCAGGGTCAGCTAAATATGTGTGCTAAGTACATGGTTACTAATGGCAGAAGAAGGAAGCAATGAAATAAAATTAGAAAATGTATAGTCATTTGGAAATGAGTATAAAGTGTTAGATGTACAAATATCTATGGTTGTTTTAAGGATTTATAGCTAGAAATAGTTTCTTTTCTCTTCAGAAAGTAAGACACAAAGACACTGAGAACATCAATGGGAAGATTTTTTAGAAAGACTGCCATGGATAAAGACTTAGAGAAAGAGAGAGTGCTCACTGAGCTGCATATCCCACATTGTTGGTATGTTCTTTTATTTTAGCCATTACCTTGATGAAATAATGAGATGAAAAGCAGCCAGGAGGGACCCTGACATCAGTTACTTGCAGGGTTCTTGTATTTTTTTCCTTATCAGATTTTGTTTTTCACTTATGTGCATGTGTATTTTGACTGCATCCAGATTTAAGGGCTATGTGTACATGGTGCCTACGGAGGCCAAAGGGACATCAGAGCCTCTGGAGAAGGACTCACCAGTAGATGTGAGCCTCTGCATGGATGCTGGGAAATGCACATGTGTTTTCTGCAGGAGCAACCAGTGTTGTGAACTGCAGAGCCGTCTCTTCAGACCCAACAGCCACCTACAAACTAGTTGAGTTGATTTTATGATGGCACAATTACCTATCATAAAATATGTATGATATAAATTCCCAAGCTGGTTAGTTCTATATTTTTTGGGGAATATTTTTTTCACTTTAAAAAAATCTTTTGAGATTATAATATTATATCATGTCTTCCTTCCCTTTCCTCTATCTAAATCCCTAAATATATATATCAATTATATGATATATCAAATATATATGATATACATTTTCATTCCTAAATATAACCTGCTCAGTCTGTATGTTATTTGTATGTATGTTTTCAGATCGACCATTTGATATCAGACATCTAGTTGATGTGCTTTTTCTCTGGAGAGGATTATTTATCTCACCCCAGCATTCTTGTACTTCTTTGTGTATAGTTGAGGCTTCATGGGCTTTCCCCCATCCACTTGGGATGTCTA
Organism: Uromys caudimaculatus; assembly: GCA_028551405.1. Lineage (NCBI taxonomy): Eukaryota > Metazoa > Chordata > Mammalia > Rodentia > Muridae > Uromys > Uromys caudimaculatus. The sequence continues at coordinate 80,770,794 of CM052713.1, forward strand.
CTATTGACCACGTTCAGCTCATGTTAGGCTGTCATGGTGGTGAGACTTTATGGGTGTACCTTGTGACATTACTAGGTAGACAATGGAAGCTGTAAGGTCTTAGGCTTGTACCCACTTCCCCCTCATCACGTGATCTGTGGAACTCTCACTGCCTTGTTATTAGGCAAATATGTATGTGTTGTGGTTGGATTATAAAATGTCACCCATGTGCTATGTGCTTGGACACTGGAATCTTAGCTGTGGGTGCTGTTTTAAGATGTTGTGGGGCCTTTAAGGCAGGGGCCAAAGCTGATAAAGGGGTGTTATTAGGAAATGGGTCTTGAGTATTATTCCCCTTGCTTTATAGCTCAGCCAAACCTTCACATAACAATTAGTATGATAATTAAAACCAACTACTGTCGAAGCTTCCTATTATATATGCATATATAACACATATAAATACATACATATAAAAAAAGAGTTAAAATATAGTTATACTATCACATGACAACAATGTCCCTACTATAGCTAATAAAAAAAAAATCACATCACTAGAAACTGGTTACCTCTTTTGGAGTTGTTGGCCAGTGAGGTTCTATAAACCTACAAACATTATAGGCTTGCTATTGGTTGCCCTCCAGAGCTTGACAGTAAGACCTTATAACTGAAGACACTGAATATTTGAATCATCGACTATAGAGATATCAATCTGGTACAGTCCTGGAAGCTTCATCTTTAGTGGCTAGCATTCATTGTGCTAAAAATGCTATGAATGCTACCAGAGGGGAAAAGCAATCATCACCTTTACCCAGCTATGAATCCTGTGAGCTATAATAATGACTGGCAGACACACCACCTGGTACAACTGTGGCTCAAACATCATGGGAGTAACCAACTATTTTACGACTGGATTTAAAGCTCACCCCACATGATGAAACCTATACATGGCATTGTTATTGGGTCAACTGGGGACATATATTAAACTGGTTCCTAATGACATTATCATTATATCCACAGATCTGTGCATCTCTCAAGTCCCATCAGAGAAGCCTGATCACTTGTTGTACTGGCTGGCTTTGTGTGTCAACTTGACACAAGCTGGAGTTATCACAGAGAAAGGAGCCTCCCTTGAGGAAATGCCTCCATGATCCAGTTGTAAGGCATTTTCTCAATTAGTGATCAAGGGTGGGAGGACCCATTGTGAGTGGTGCTATCCCTGGGCTGGCAGTCCTGGGTTCTATAAGAAAGCAAGCTGAGCAAGCCAGGGGAAGCAAGCCAGTAAGAAACATCCCTCCATAGCCTCTGCATCAGATCCTGCTTCCTGATCTGCTTGAGTTCCAGTCCTAACTTTGGTGATGAACAGCAATGTAGAAGTGTAAGCTGAATAAACCCTTTCCTCCCCAACTTGCTTCTTGGTCATGATGTTTGTACAGGAATAGAAACCCTGACTAAGACACTTGTGGTCTCTGTGTTGATCTATTTGCAGTGTACTGTACTGTGATTGACAAAGATACTCTCCAGTTGTCAAGGTTCGGAGAACAAGAAACAAAAGACTTCTTAGCTCTAACTGGGATATCTATATAATAGCTCCTCCCCTCAAGGCTGAGGATAATTGTGGAAGAGGAAGTGCCAGAGGAAGTAGATGAACATGAGGAAACAATGTACTCTGGACACAATAGAGCAGCTACACATATTAACTCACGGTAATTGTGACAGCACACATGGGTCCCATGTAAGCATAAACAAGAACCTCCCCCACAAAAAAATAGCATGGAGAGGGGAGGTGAGCATGAAGTTCTACTCATAGCTGAGGAGCTACTAGCAATTGATAGCTACTAAGAGAAGAACAGTCCATTTCCTTTAAGAGTTGGCTCCTAGTAAGCTGACCACACTCTAGTGGAAGGCCACTAGATCCAAGAGTCTATGGCCAACACATATTAGAATTGGAAGATGCGTTTAAAAAGGCACAAATTTGTGTGGATAGGGAAGGGGTGGGTAGATCTTGGAGGAGTTGAGAAGAGGTAGATAAGGCATTTACAATGAGAACATTGTACAGAGTTCTCAAAGAACTATTGTTTAAAAACGGCGAATCAGTGTTTGTCACCACCCTGGTTAGTCTCTGGTCAAGGAGAAAGACTTGGAAAATAATCACGTGGTCAAAACCCAGGGGACTAACAGACTATGTGTCAGAGTCACCTTGTAAGTTTCATGAAGGAGTGAGGCCTGATCCTCCTCTAAGATGGTTGATAACAGTATGGGTTACTGTCAGGAAGCTAGGCCTTTTTTACAGGTCCCTGTGACATTGTGAAGTTTGGCAAAACTTGAGAATCGCCTATCAGTGACTTTGGAGAAAAATTTAATACTTTCCCACAGATATGGGAGATAGATCTATTTCTGAGGATGGCCATTTAATGGGTCTGGGTTAGGAGCAGAAATCACACTCATGTGACCTTTAATGTCCTGGGGGGCTCCGTGGTGCAGTTCACTTGAGATTCTGCCCCAGATCACCTTGTTATCTCTGAAATTTCCCATCGCAGTAGATGGTTTGTGCAGTCCATTCCATATGTGAAGCTCTGTCACCCAGCAGGTGATGTACCACATACTCAATAGAGGATAATTTTTAAAGAACAAATTCATGATTAATGAGATTATACTCTACTCTTTAACTTAAAGAATAAGGTCAATTCTACTTCAGCTGACCTTGGTCTTGGCCAAAGTAATGCCAGTTGCTGTTTTTACAATTCCAAGTAACAACTAAAACAATATCCAGCATTTTTTTTTATCTACTGTTTTTATTTCCTGACCTCGATCCTTCAGAATAGATTATATTGAAGACAGTCTAGGCACTGTTATGCCCTTCACAAACAATGGCAGTTCTGCTTGGAGGAAGAACTGGGAAACAGAGACAAAGGGGGGTTTCTATTTTCATTTATCTTTTTAAGCATAGGGGAAAAGGAGGGTTTCCTAGTTCTCATAATCATGTGTATCTTCTGTTCATTTTTAATAAAGATCTAGTTCTTTGCTTTTTTGCCCATTGTTTCTGCTTTATTTGTTTTCCAACTGTGTGAAGTTGGCTTCTCCCCATGACTTCCAGGTGCACAGTGTTCTCTGTGCTTTGTGGGTGAGTATAAAGAAATGCATGCATTTCTGTCAGAAAAGGAGAGGTGCAGAGAGGACATGGATCCAGACTGAGGAAGGACAGGGGCCCTCCACTCAAGGAAGTCTGCTATCAATGATCCTAGAGATAATACTGCACAGAGACCCTGGTGTTTGGGGGTTTTAAAGGGCAAATGATCAGCATTCATGTAACCCTTCCTTTCAAAGTTACCTCCTCAAAGCACATGAATATTACTCTCTTAGAGAATCAATAAATCCTGCCATATCTGTACTTGACGGGTCAGCTGGCAACTACTACCATGTCACACTTGCAGCCTGAATCACCACGACACTCTGGTGTCTGAAGCACAGACTTAAGGCAAAACTAATACACCTTGGGAGGACTGAGATCACTGCCGATGTTTACGTGCTAGACCATGCTGGTTTGTTTTTTTTCCCCCCGGAGCTGAGGACCGAACCCAGGGCCTTGTGCTTGCTAGGCAGGGGCTCTACCACTGAGCTAAATCCCCAACCCCTAGACCATGCTGTTTTAATCATTCATAGATTCTATGGCAGTGATCTTACTTAAACCATTGCAAAGGCTTCCCCCAAACTATGATGTATTTAACACTAAATAGAAGTGAGGAGCAAAGTCTCACATCTGCAATCTTACCGCTGTGCTGCTGCTCTGTAGAAAAAGCTGTGGTGTAGGACATCAGTAAATGCTATTTTTTAAATATTTTACCTTTAATTATGTGGGGGATGGAGGTGGGGGGAGTCTGTGAGCCCAGGTACCCTCAGAGGCCAGAGGCCTTGATCTTTGGAGCTGGAGTTACAGTTGTGGTTGTGAGCTACTGGACCAGTGCTAGTCACAGGACTCAGTCTTCTGTAAGCACAGTGCACACTCATAACTGCTGTGTCATCAGTCCAGCCCCATAAATGTTGAATGGCCACCACTCCAAATGATAAGATACATGACTAAAAGCTTTATACAAAATAAATATAATAGAATCAAGGCTAACAATTTTTTCTCCTTAAAGACTGACATGCTCAGCAGAAGCCCGGTTTCACCAGACCCCACAGTCTTCCCTTGCATGTTTCTAAGCAAATGTATCTAATATGTTGGACATATTTAGAGTTTAGAGGAACTAGTTTTTAACTTCTACAGTTGTGATTCTTTTTAAATGGGGGAAGAGTGAATTATTATTTTTTTTTTGTTAACAGCAACTTTATTATTTCACTGATGAAAAAGTTGTAGTTGTGATGCATTTCACATAAATTTACAATAGTGGAGGTTATACATAAATTACATTAAGTCACAAAATTTCTATTTTATAGAACCATATTACTTTGATGTATCCAGATGATGGCACAGTTCTTAATGGATAGCTGAGTCCAAATATGCAAAATATAGCTTCTGCTTCT
>CM052713.1:80775793-80851254 GCA_028551405.1 Uromys caudimaculatus
AAAAAAAAAGGATAAAAAATCCAAAACAAAACAAAACAAAATTTTAACCCAGAATTGTTCCTGTCTAAAGGAAATTCAGGGACAAAGAGTGGAGAAGAGACTAAAGGAAAGACCATCCAGAGACTGCCCCACCTGGGGATCCATCCCATATACAGTCACCAAACCCAGACACTATTGCTGATGCCAAGAAGTACTTGTTGACAGGAGCCTGATATAGCTGTCTCCTGAGAGGCTCTGCCAGAGCCTTTACCAATACAGATGCAGATGCTCAGAGCCAACCAACAGATTGAGCACAGGGACCCCAATGGAGGAGTTAGGGGAAGGACTGAAGGAGCTGAAGGGGTTTGCAACCCCATAGGAAGAACAACCAACCATACACCCCCCCAAGCTCCCAAGGACTAAACCACCAACCAAAGAGTACACATGGAGGGACCCATGGCTCCAGCTGCATATGTAGCAGAGGATTACCTTAGGCATCAATGGGAGGTGAGCCCCTTGGTCCTGTGGAGGCTCAATGCCCCAGCCTAGGGGGATGCTAGGGCTGTGAGGCAGGAGTGGGTGGGTGGGTGGGTGAGCACCCTTAAGAAGTAAGGGGGAAGGGGGATGGGACGGGAGTTTTTCGGAGGGGAAATTGGAAAGGGGGATAACATTTGAAATGTAAATAAGTAAAACAACCAATAAAAAAAAGAAGCTATGAAAATAGAAGGTATTCAACCTTGGTCATGAAAAAGAAAATCACATAAAAGTACAGGATTTATAGCAGCTCTGTCATCAACAACCAGAAAGGCAGCTGATAGCAGTCCTAGATAAGATATGGGGAAAGCACTCAAACACATTGTGGGTGACAACAGAAATTTTGTAGACTGGTCAACACCAGTTAAAATTCAGAGGCCTATGAAGTCTACTTCTGTTCATAGATTTCTACAGATACTATCCAAAATACATCTATAGGATGTCTATGCTAACATGTATGCCAGAGGGCTAGGAGCATGATGACATGACTAGCCTCTGTGTTCTTATTATATGTATTTGCCCATGAGTGTGAGTAAAGGCACAGAGTTCTGTTTAAGCTTGTATGTTTGTGTGTGTCTGAGAGAGAGACAGACAGAGACAGACAGAGAGATAGACAGAGACAGAGAGAGACAGGGAGAGTCAGAAATGGGGAGAGACAGAGAGAAAGAGAGAGAAAGAGAGGGAGGGAGGGAGGGGAGTGATACTAGTGTTACTGGAATTTTAAAAGACAAGTTAAGAGAAGACAAGACAGATGGCAACAGTGTGGCCCCCACACAAAGTTTATAAAACCAAACAAAAATCTCAGTGGGTAGCACTGTCAGGGACTTTGCTCATGAGTCCCAAGCCATTATTCCATAGCTGGCTATGTCTTCCAACAAAGAGGCCTGGTCTTCATGATGGGGGTAGCCCTCTCCTATTGCTTCAAGACATCAGTCAATGCCCAGAGGGCTGTGTTTCTTCGAGTGTCCCCACAAAGGAAAAGAGCTGCTGAGTTCTACAAAGCACAACACAGTTGATCAGCATGGTGTCTCAGGAATGCATCTCAGGGACATGTAAGCTCCCTGATTCATATACAGATTTGGCTGATTTCTACAGACAAGGAAGAGAGCTGCCAATGGGTGCCCTGCACAGGAAAATTGGTTCTGGAAGAAGGAGAGGTTGTACCCAGCAGAGGGAAGCATTATTGATGTGCACAGCCATGTAGAGAGAGAGAGAGAGAGAGGACTTGGAGTGCAAGGAGCCCTGCAGGCAAAACCTAGAAACCTCAGGGTACAACCTGCAGCAGGAGAGGCATCATGTGAGGCTGAACTCAATCAATACCAAAATTCATTAGCATCACAAGGAGCCTGTTATGATATCTTAGTGTATGTGTATAAGCACATATTAGATGTAGTATATATATATATATATATATATATATATATATATATATATATATATATATATATATATAATTGACATGTGAGTGCAATGTCTACATCCTTAGTGGTATAGTGGTATATTTTACCACATGTGTTTTATTAACACATTAATATATCTTCATATTTACAACTAAAATAATATAAATATTACTAGCCCATATGTATACATAACCCACATAATTTCATTGAACATATATTTGGATAATTATTTCTATTTTGTACTAATTCTATGTATATAGTATGTGATTTTGAGTAATTGAAAGTTTTTTATTCTGATTTAAAATACCATTATTAAGGGTTAAAGAGGTGGCTCAGTGGCTAAAAGTACCTATTGTTCTTGCAAAGGACTTGAGTTCAGTTCTTATTACCTATGCCAGATGGTTCACAATTGCCCGTTGTGGGGGCAGTGGTCTGTAACAGGCAATCCGACACCTGGTTGAGCAAAGGCTGAAAATTCTGGGAGACTCCGTGAAATATTCACGAGGGACCGCATTATATTTTTAGCCAACGCTCCCAGAAGACTCCTGTAAAATCAGCCACAGTTCTCACAACCCCTGTATAGAGAGGCCTGCCATGTGAGATTTGTCATGTAGAAAGCAGCCCTGACCCCTCCCATAGGCAAATGTGGCACTAGAGAGGCCCCAGACCTGGCCAATAGAAAGTATCGATTGCCAAGCCCCTGCCCCCTTCCCAAACAGTATATTAGATAGTCCCACCTGCATAGCTCTCTCTCTTTCTGCCTGTGCCTGCTCTCTGCCTGCCTGCTCTCTGCACTGCTCTCCACCCGCCCCTGCCCGCCAGCCTGTTCTGTCCCCGCTTCTGCCCGTGCCTGCTGCCCACCATCCAGAAGGAATAAAGCTGCAAAACTACTTTGGTGTCAGAGAAATTTGTCTAAGGGGCTGTAACACTTGGGCCCTCGAGGAGATCCACTCTCTGGGCCAAGTGGTGGGGTGCGTGCTGACAGTGGCTGTGGGTCTACCAGGAACCACCAGAAGTCTCCCACACTCTGTAGTCTAGCCAGCCTCTCACGGGTCTAGCCCTGGGCTGACTCAGCAGGGTGGAGCGCTGAGTGGGCTTGGTCCAACAGCCTGTAACCCTAGCTGCAGGGAAATTTGAGGCCTTAGCCTTAGCTGGCACTCATATTCAAATGCACACACATACAACACATACATACACAAATACACACATACACACACAAATACACACACATACAGAGGTATGCATACATATGCACACACACACATACATACATGCACACATACACACACATACAGAAGCATGTATACACATGCACACACAGGTAAAATTAAGAGTAAAATAAATCTTCAAAAAACAAATAACTAATAAATCATTTGCAACATGATGATTGATACTATCTGAGTGTTTTCTGTTGTATATGTGAACACATGAACATAGGCATGTGTATACACATGTATGTGTACGTACATATTTGCAGAAATTAATGATGACTTTTACGAGGAATACATAATTTTACTCATTTAATGCCTTCATTTCTCATCACTAACTGCCTCTTTAAAAGTTCTTATGTGCAGTAAGCATACCAAATATTGAAACACATTTCTCCTACATCAAAAATATTTCCACTAAATTGAAGACCTGGGTGTTTTGACACCATAGTGAATGAATAGTATGTATTGTCTCTTTTGTCTCTATCTAAGGGAATGTACTTGGAGACAATTTTAATGAAACATTTAATCATGTGATCCCCTGAAAGACACCCGCTTTCCCTTCTAGGATAGAGAAGGACAAGGCCAGTAAAGCAGCTTTTAGGGGGAAGCCATGCAGAGGGAGAGATGTGAGCTACATTCTAGGTATGGTTACAACAACCTACACTGACCAGAACAGGTCTGTGCTGGTGCTCTGAGCAGACCTCCACAGGAGCTGAGGAATTCCAACTATTCATTCAAACACACTGGACAGAAACCTTTCCCTGTAGAGTTAGAGAATGGGCTCTTGACAATCCCATCAGCCTTCTTAGACCCCACCACAGTACTGATTTAAAGGCAAATCTAAATCCCTGCTTGTGACACTAAATTGCCACAGGTCATGCACTGAATGTGTAACCTGAATGTTGCTATCACTCAGTGTTTCTTCTCCATTGGTTATAACAGAAACTATACATTCCCTAAGTAGCTATTGAGAAATCAGTGAAAACACTTAATAGATATTATTTTTTGGTTACACACAAATGACCTCTGAAAACAGGACTGAAAGTATAAAATAACCTGGAAATGCTGGGCTTTCTGTAAAAGATACCATGAGTCTCTCTAGGAACAAGAGAGATAGCAAAGATCAGAAAAAGATGACAGCCATCAAGAGAAGAGTTTCAGGCCAATAGATCTGAGTCTGGACACTTGTGGCAGCAACTGTCAGCAATCTCAAGGACTACCTGCCAAAGGTATTTCTGTGGGCCTGGGACACATGACCAAGATTGCCAGGAGGTCTTGAAGAATGTCACCATTAGAAGGTGACATCCTAACTGCTCACCAAGAGATGGAAGGGTGAAGACCCACTCTCAGCACTATTTTGCTTTCAAAACAGAGTCTTGCTCTGCACCCCAGGCAGGCCTTGACCTCTATCTACATCTTAATGCTCCTGTCTCCTAAGTGTTGCAATGATAAGAATTCACTACCATACCAGGCTCAGTACTGATGGATGGTGGTAGAATTGAGTTGTGTGTGTGTGTGTGTGTGTGTGTGTGTGTGTGTGTGTGTGTGTGTGTGTGTGTGTGATGTCTATGTGGTATATGTGCACATGTGTGCATAAGGAGGGCAGAATATGCCAAGGGTCATACTCTATCATTTAATATCTTATTCCCTTGAGGTAATGTCTCTCAACAAACATGGAGCAATGTGGACAGACAGCAAGTCCCAATGATCCTCCTATTCTACCCTACAATGCTAGGGTTACATAACTGGTGTGTGCACTCATGCCCAGATACTTACATGGGTGCCAGGGATTCAAACTCACATCCTCATGTTTGCACAGCAAACACTATTATGTGCTGATCTATCTACTTACTACTTACGTCTCCACTTTAATTTTCTCTCTTTTGTCATCTCAGATCAGGCCCTAGTTTGTTTTCACCCAGTTTCCGTAGCTGTTGTTTTGAAACATGGTCTCATTTTATACACCTGGCTGGCCTTGGACTTACAGCTCCAACAGGATTTCAGGTTCTACAGTTTTATAAAACAACACTCTTGGCTTTTATGGTAGCTCCTTCATGGGTCCTTTGGCTTTACTGCTTGCTGTTCTAGTCCTGACTCCCCACTCAGCATGAGTGGCGACAGATAGACCCATGGGTTGTGCTGGAGTCAACAGTCTTGACTACACTCCTTTCCTTTCTTCTGATCCTCTGATTATGTGTCAACTCCATAACAGAGTCACTGTGAACATTAATTAAGATGACACATAGGAAAGTGTTTTGTAAACTATGAAGCTTTATATCAATGTAAATAAAAGGTGACTTGTTTTTTGTTTTTATCTAGCAGGCAATTAACTTTCCTGGCACTGTTGGTCTACAGCAATTAGAACACTCAGTCAGGCAGCGTTCAAGTCCAGGATGGCACTGACCGACTCAGGGGAAGAAAATGCTTTGAGATGTGCTACATATAAAACTGCACACGATAAAATGAGAGTCCTGATCTTTTCTTTGGCTCATGCATCGGAAGCCAGCACAAACCCACCATTAAGTGTTGAGCATATTTCAAAACTACTTAGTTTTAATCAGTAATTGATAGGTTGTTTGAATCAGTTGTTAAGGGATTTTTCCTCCCAAATAACCAGACATATGCAACAGAATAAGCTCAAGGGTCATAACTATTATTTTGAAAAAAATATAGTGAAAAATATTCTTTCCCCCAATAACCTCTAAATATACATACATACATGTACGTATATACATGTGTATACATGCATACAGCATGCATGTGCACAACTTCATATACAGATAAATGTTCAAGGTCTTGGATAAGTATCCTGGAAACAGGTTAAAAAATGGTTTGCTTTTATCATTTGCAGCAGTATTATAGGAATTGAGTGGGTCAAACCCTATTTCCCAAGGAAATTGATGTGTGTCTGTATCTCTGTGTGTGTGTGTGTCTGTGTGTCTGTCCTTGTGCATGTCTCTCTGTGTTTGTATGTTTTGTGTGTATGTATTTCTCTGTGTCTGTGTGCCTTTGTATATGTTTATATGTCTTTATGTGTACGTCTGTGTCTGTATCTGTATATATGCATATGTCTGTGTGTGTCTGTATGTGTTTATATACATGACTATGTGTATATTTCTGTGTATTTGTGTGTATTTGCCTATGTGTATGGATGTGTATAGGTCTTTGTTCATATGTGTGCAGGTGTGTGTGTGTGTATTAAAGGACTAATGATAATCTTGGCTATCTTCCCTCAGGTGCTATCCACACTGTTTTATTTTGAGACAGGGTCGCTCATTACCCTAGATCTAGACAAGCAGGCTAGGATAAATGGCCAGTGAGTACCAGGCATTGCCCTGTCTCCATCTCCCCTATTTGAAGATAGCAACATGTGTGTTACATACCTGATTGCTTTTATTAGTTCTCTGAGAAATTGTACAATGTGTTTTGATCATATTCACCCATCCCCAACTCCTGCTGACCCACCACTAGTCCCTAAACACCCAACTTTGTCTTCTCTTTTTAAAAAATATCCATTAAGCCCAATTTATGTTGCCCATATATTCTTGGATGTGTGGTCTTCCGTTGGAGCATGCTAAACTCACCAAAGACAACAATCTTAAAAATAAACTGATTCTCTCTCTCCCAGCAGCTATCAATTGCCAAGAGCTCCTCAGCTAAGGATGGGACTTTGTTCCCCACTCCCCACTCCATGCTGGCATTTGGTCTAGCCTGAGCTTGCTCAAGTCAACAGTAGTGATCCCTTGGCAAAAGTCCACTGATGCAAGAGAGGAATTAATATCGCAGGACACCTTATTTTTAAGTATCGGTTCTGAGGGTTCAAACTTGAGTCCTTGTGCTTGCAAGGGAAGCCATCTTTCCAGCCCAGGGCAGAAGCTTATGAAGGTACATATTTACTTTTCTGAAGTGATTCAATAAAGCACTGGTCATGCACTCTTGTGTATGGTAAAAGGGCTGGTTTAGAAAAATCTGACAGCAAGGCTGTCCTTGTCAAATCAAGCACTCATCCTTTTGATCAACTCAGCTGACTCTTCAGCATTCTTACTCTTAAATCTTATAGCTGAAGGTAGTAAAGGTGATTCATTTTAAAAATGTCTTCACACACAAAAATCTCACTTAATTTGTATATTACATTTCACAGTATTTTAAATGAAAATTTGAATATGCAGAAATTGATTTGGTTGGGTGTTCCCAGATTCAGAGTAAAAGCTAAAATTGTGAATGATGTATAACTGTTACCTATATGAACAACTAGAAGTTACCTCAAACAAGAAATGCCACAGTTATCTTCAATCAATGAAGGCTACAAACTTCTTACTAGGGTAAATACTTTTGAATGCAAAAAACCAACCAACCAACCAACCAACCAACCAACCAACCAACCAACCAACCAACCAAAATACAGAGAAAGCCCTTAGCTATCATGTCACTGAGCAGAAGTTTCTCTTTTATGTCAGGTTCTGCATAGGCACAAAAGGTTGTCCTATCCACCTAGCCTTCCATTTCCTATTTCAGTGTCTAACATTTTATTTGTCTACCAGGTATATCCAAACCTTTGAACATTGCAACAAAACACTGTTATCTTTACATTTCACACTTCAGAACTACATAATCAAGCTCCAAAAATGTGTTTAAAAAAACACTCATAATGTCTTAAGTAGGTTTATGATTTTGCATGGGGGTGCATTCATTCATAGCTATTCTAGCCTATGTGAAGTTATGTGTGACCTGGATAAAAAGGAAAATCAAATACAAGCCATGTGAGATACTATTCAGCATTGGTTGAAGCCAGAGATGCCAATGTCTGCAGTGACATGTACATGAATAATTTACATCTAATAGTCATCTGTCCTAGTTAGCTCCAATTCAATTGCCAGATCATATTTGCCTGTGGGCATATATGGAGGGTATTATTTTGATCATTAATTAGTGTAGGTAGGTTAAGCTCATTGTGGGTGGCACCACAGATGGGTGGTCCAGGGCTGTATGAGAAAGCTAGCTAGGCAGGAGTCTTTGAGTAGCATACTTCCAGGGGCTGCTTCAAGTTCATGTCTTGAGTTTCTGCCCTGACTTCTCTCAATGCTGGACTGTGACCTGAAAGTGTAAGTCAAATGGAGCCTTTGCTCCCTCGAGTTGCTTTTGGTCAGTGTTTTATCACAGCAACAGAAAGGGAACTAGACCACCGCCAACAGAATGCACAAGTTTCCAGCATGCTCTATAGTCCTTGTTTCCTGGTAAACACAAGTTTCAGTTGTTGGAGGCACATGCTATTCTCATGCTGTGGGGTCTGTTGCATGACTTCGTCTGCCTTCTGGAAGGCATTCATTCATCAGAGACAGGCCAGGGATTCTCATGTTGCTATCATGTGTCAAACACACAGTTTGATTTTGGCAGAACACACATCTGAGGGGCGTCTGACTGTCTGCATAGCCATGGTTGGTTGTAGTGTTCTGCCCTGCCCATTACCCTCTTCTCATCACTCTGAACCATGACTTCCACTTGGCTTCTATTGCCTAGTCGGGTTCTCTCTACACTCAGGGCTGGTTTCTTATGTGGAGGATCCTTTACCATTGAGTGCATTTTATTTTCTAGCAGATTGTCCTGCACAAGGGTTGTTCTTATTGGGAAGCTTTTAATGAATGACATAAACAAACATTCTGAAGTACCTATCTGTCCTTCTCAGGATCTTGAAATAGCTTGACACAACTGCTGCATTTGTTCACGCCTGCTGCATCTGTTCACACCCACTGCATTTGTTCATGCCTGCTGCATTTGTTCTCCTTTCTCTTGGGAACTCAAGTTTCTTCCCCAGCTCTTTAGGTTGGGTGGAAGGGCATGGTCTATTGAGGATTTTTTCCCAGTGGCCACTGAGGAAGCCTCATGGGATACCCAGCAAAATGATCTCATCAAGAGCTACCTACAGAGAAAAGTAAGGAGAGAGCTTTTTTGGGGGGTGGGGGGAGGTTGCAATGACCTCAAAAGTCCATAGATGTCAAGTCTCTAGCCTTGAGGAAAGTCTGTTCTGAGGAAGTTGGATCCAAGTGCAGTAGGGTTCATGGAGAGCAACAGACAGAGAGCTGGGATCATGACCTAGGATCTAGATGGGTTTCCCTGCAAACTTGCCTTCCATGCTTGCCTCCACTCTTCCATTCTTAATTTAACACATTTGGGGTCTCCAACTATAAACTTCAAGTTTTAATTTTGGGTCCTGTAGTTTCCCTAAGAAGGTTAAGGTGAACACACTGATGTAGAGTACTTAACAGGACCAATTTAAATGTCAAGGTCACGTGTCTGACCTTGGCCTCAGATGGTTGACAGACAGATCTTCACATGAGTCTGACCAAGGGGCCAATTAATTTGTCAGCCTGCATGAGGTATGGCTTGTCTTGTCAAGATTACTTGGCTCAATCCTTTTCTGAAATCATACATTTTGGTTACAAGACCTGATATATTATTATTCTTTGGGGCCTAAGATATTTTGAGTTGGTTTATGACAATTAACAGGATCAATATTAGCAGGTCAACTTATGTTGGCCCAGCAAACTTTAAGACTAAAAGTTATTTGTTCAATTGGCCTTTGTTTAAATTTATGTAACTGAAATTTAGTATTAAAATGTTTATATCCATTTATATCTAAATGGTCATGTTTCCATCAGGTGCTCATGAAAGAAAAAAATCATAGTGGCAATCAAAGACAAATAAGGTTAGCCCTAAACTTCATAATGATCAATCATTAGATTAATTATTAGAACTTAACCATAGAATTAGCAGCTAACTACATTTTAAGCATTTTCAAATGTAACTTACAGATATCTGGGAATGCCTGTGCACATGTAAGTGTGTTCACAAGAAGAAAGGTCTCCTCCATTACAGTGGTGAGATGCTAGCTGCCTCTCTGTCTGCACTATCTGCACTATTGCCATCATTGTGGTGGATGAGACACTGGGGTCTCAGCATCAACTATGGCAGTGACACTGAGATGCAACAGTGTCACTGAGGGGTCCCCACCGTGTGTCCCCAGGGCTTTGTTTCTGGATCTAAGTTGGTTTTGTTTGAATGCTTGTTGGAAAAATAGCCAGAGTCCCAAGTAATGTGAGAGCAAAGTCATCTCCAGGGCTGTGGGAGTTCAAGCCCCTAGCTGCTTTGCTTATGAAATTCCAATCTTTTCTACCCAGAATGGCTCCCTAAAGTGATAGCCACGCAGACCTGTACATCTGGCAGACTCTGTTGGAACAGAGAGGTGGGAAGTTGTCAACTCCTGGATCACAGTTGATGATGCCACAAATAACAAATCTCAAGTTCTAGTGCCCAAGAGATCAAGTGATACGAATTATATGATGCTTTGATGTACGGTGAATTGTGTTAATATCCACAAGAGCCTCACATCTCAGTTAGCCAGTCATCTGCAAATGATCAGCCAATCAAAAGATGGTGTGTGGGTGAAGCACTCATCTAAAGGTATGGTGCATCTTAAGTCAGCAAAGTAAAAATGTTCAGTGATGTGGCTTCCAAGTCTCCATGGCAACACGCCCTTACAATACTGCTGTGACTTAATTTTCTGCACAGTCATCACATGCTCAGGTGTCTAGTGGCTGATGTATGTGTCTTGTTTGATTCTGTCTCTCCTGACAAGAAGGAGAGCTCAAAGGAAAGCCCGCATTCTCAGTCACTATCACATCCAATGTTCTGGGCTGGTGCCCAGGAGGACACAGATGCCTCATAAGTGATGGAGCAGCACCCAGAGAGGACCTTGCATTCCTCAAGGTTTTATCAAAGATTTATAATCATTTCAGGAAAATCAAGGTATAGAACAATTTGAGAAAGATTAAAAATGCCTAGGTACAAGTATCTAATAGATAACATGAATATTTCATAATGAAGGAACATTTGACATGAGTACATGTATTTTTAGTTGTTTCTTAGAATAAAAGTAAATCTGATATATTTTGAGGTAAAGGAGATTGGGGAGATACATGTGGAATGTACACAGTTTTGCCACCAGGACACTAAAAGACAATTCCTAGCACACTGGGAGAAGCCTTGACAGCTCAGAAAGGCAGCTCAGCCTGGAGAATACTTCACACCATCTGCAAGCTGTTTTAAAACATTCCAGAACCTTCTTTATGGTGTATTGCATGTAAAGTATATTACATTGATGCAAAACCTCCATTTTACTCTTGGCTGAGGTAACTGACTTGAGAAGAAAAAAAATGGCTCCCCAAAGCATCTGCTGTGCATCCTTGGTGGACCCAGCAATTCATTGCTTATTGTAGGCAAAGGACTATGAGATTGTATTGCTGAAACCTCAGAGATTATCCTGACAGTTCGAAGCCATGATAGTATATGACATGAGGCAATGGCTAATTTAGTCAAAAAGACTGGAGAGTTGTTAGCCATAGCTCCTCTGTCCACTCAAGATGAGAACTTGGACTTGAAGTCCTTGACTACCATCAAAAATCTCTTCCTCTTGGGATCTAAAGAGCTCACTGATGGAGTCTTCAGAGGAAGAAAGGTGTTCTAAAACGATCTGATAGAAAACCAGAGAGCCAAGCCAACAGTGTACCTTCTGAAAACGTCAACCTTCAGAGAAAATGGCATCAAGTTCGAATCCTGTGAGGACCCAGGATCATGTAGACAACATTTAGCACCTTCTCCATTTCTCAGTGTTTCTGATTCCCCAGCTCTACCCAGATTCTGAGACGGCCCCATCTTAAAAGCCAGGCTTGGAAAGCAGCGGTGTGGGGCAGGTAGGGGGACAGGGTTACCTTTCACTGTCACGTGGACACTCTGGCTGGTGGAGAGCTGTGGCTGTACCAGCACATTACACGTGTACTCTCCCTCATCAACTTCTTTCTGCACATCTGAGAGTTTCAGAGTCCCATTGTTCTCAAACGCCACCTGGCGGTGGTTGAAAGGAAGCAGGTTAGCGTTCTTGTACCACTTGATGGAGTAATACGGATAGCCAATCACGCGGCAGTGGATGTACGTGTCACGCCCCGCTATCGCAGTAATGTTTTTCATTGGTCTGATGCTTGCAGGCCCTGGAGAGACACAAGAAAACTCTTGAAAATAATTTAAGGGTACATCTCATGGACAGAAATGGGTATACTTTTCCTTTGGTGAAAATAAATTATTTTTATGTAAGCACACCTTTTTTGTTTCTTTGTTTCAGTTTCTTGGCATTTGGCATTTTCTACTAGGAAGAAAAAGTTTTATTTCTACTCTTACTATTCTCAAATGAGTCAATGAATGTTAAAATCTCTCATCATCAGCTCTGTTTATGAAAATATTTTAATTACAAGATAAAAGACAGTTTCACTAATTAAAAAAAAAAAGTAACTAGTCTACTCTGTACAGCTATGCTCTTCTGGTGAAAAGGCTGACAGCAACTGATTGACTCTGTCTGGCGGATGATGAAGATGGAGGTTATGCGGTTGTGCGCTATGGAGTTGGACTTGAGATAGGTTACCATGGATGTGAAGGCTTACCATGGATGTCGTGAGATAGGAGAAACGGAGAGAGGAAAGAGCATGCAGAGCATAAACCAGGAAAGAAGAGCTTCAGTGGATAGATGTAAGAGAACAGAAAGAAGACAAGCTGACTACAAAGACCAAAATGCCATTTCAACACCGCTGATCAGCGCCATTCCTGAGTAGGAAGGAGAGGGCAGGGAGAGGGAGGAACAGTTCCTCCTTTGCGCATTGCAAGGCTCAGCCCAGAGCATGCAGCACCCATCCCGCTACAATGATTTGTGTATGTTTGTTCGAGGAGCTGATTTGACAAGCACCTCTTACGTTTATTCGAGCCTGGTACAGGACGACTCCAGCCGAGTTGTTGGCAGTGCAGCGGTAGACACCCCCATCCCGGACCTGAGAGCTGGAGATGTTCAGGTAGCTGACCACGTTCCCCTCGGACGTGATCATTTGGCTGATGCGGTGGCCGCTGCCCTTGAGGATGGGGTCATCGTCCAGGGTCCAGGTGACCGTGGGCAAAGGTGTACCCTTCACATTGCACACGAGGGACACTGGCTCTGCCGGGCTCACCACTTTCTCACTAAAGGCAGAAATGATTTTGGGAGTTCCATCTGCAGGGAGACAAAACAGGAAAGGTCGTGGTACAAACACATGATAATCCTCTGCCAAGTTCACAGTTCATGCTCAGGAGAAAGAGAGAGAAGGAGAAAGAAAGAGGGGGGAGAGGGAGGAGGGGGAGGGAGGGAGGGAGGTGTTTGTCAGCACTGTCCCAAAAAGCCTTGCACTAGGAAAAGTTTCCAAGGGACACGAACGAATACAAGCAAGGTGACATCCCTTTCTTTATGGTCTTATGGGAAGGAAAGATGATACAACCGAGAGCTCATGCTAAATACTGAGAGATCCCATGACTGCAGTTCAAGACATGCGTGTTCCTCCCCAAAGCCACAAACAAGGATTTTGCGTACCCCAAAGCTGCTTTGTTTATTTTCCCCTCAGTATTTGCAGAGATTGCTCACAGGGGACCATTTAAAATAAAAAAGACAAGAGACTGAGAGAAATGCTCTAACTTTTTCGTACATATTTTACTTCTCAGCATCCATGTTCCTGAATCTCTGCATCTGGGTTCCTGAATCTTCACTTCCTCGTGCCAGCTCAAGATGTTACAGCTGGAAGAGGCCCTCAGACAAATTTGTTTCTCAGGTGTGCTGGTTGGTAACAAGTCACAGCACCCTTGGGATTTCTACTTTCAGAAAAGAACTTTGCAATGTTTTTTTTAAAAAATTCCCCAGTCCATCTGCATTGCATCTATGTCTCTTTAACTACCTGAAACCTAGAATATTTTTCGTATTTTGACTTAGATAATCTTGAAGGACATTTTTTTTTGAGCCAGTTGCAAATATCACATTGGTCTCCCACTTCCTTGTGTTTAAGTACATGTTGTCCATTTCTGCCAGAAATAGTGTGGGGACATTTTTTGATGGTGGTGTGATATTGGTTATGATTGCTTTGTTCTTTTATTTTGTTTTATACTGTGGATTGAACCTAGGGCTTCATGTGCACTAGGCAAAATATGGTCTTTAGTGTTTATTCATTATTTTTGTGTCTTTTTCGAGGAGTGCCACTCAAATATTTTACTCATTCTTTAACTAGACTGACTTTGAGTTTTGAGTTTTGGATTTGTAGAACTTTTAGGTTTATTCATTCTATTTCATGTGTATGAGTATTTACCTGCACACCCCCCCACACACACCCCCACACACATGTACGTGTATAGTGCCCTTAGAGGCTAGAAGATCATGTCAGATCCTCCAGAAGTAGAATTATGGGCAGTGGTAAACCACCATGTAGGTGTTGCGTACTGAGCCTGTGTCCTCCACAAGAACAGCTAGTGTTCTGAACAGCTGATGTCTTTCCAGCCCTGACTTCTAAAATATATTTGGAGTGTTAGTAAATATATATAACTTATAATGATCAATTTATCAGGTGTTCTTTACAAATTATCCATGATATCTGTCAGACAGATATACACTATGTAGAATACCTGTTAGTGTATGTATCTAAAATAGTTTCTTCCAGGCTGTGGTCTCCTTTATACTTTTGTCCTATCTCTAAATCAGGAACAACTCTGTATTTCTTTAAGACATTTATGGCTTAACATACATTTGAGTCTGAAATTTATATCAAATTATTTTTTTATGTCTGCTCTGGATGTTGGTTGAGTCCCTTAATAGCTTTTGTATATACTTATTCATATGACAATTGGTAGTTATTGAAAATATTTCCGTTACTTACTGGCTATCCTGTACCCTTGTGAAACTCAACTGGCTGTGCATATGTGGGCACATCTCGAGATCACACCTACCATGCTTCCTTGAGCAGTGTATTTACCTTGGTCCATGTAGCTTCACAGTGAGGCTTCAAAACGAGTGGGAGGGATCCTCCAGCTTTGTTCTCTTTCCAAGCTTGAATAGTTTGTATTCCTTTAGCCTCTTGTATTTATATTGTAAATTAACTTCCCACTCTAAGATGTCAGTTCTTCCATGTCAACTTTAAACTTACTCTATACATCATTTCTTAGATGATGCAGTCATGGTGGCCACAAGCTCATGAGCCCCATCTTAGCTTCCCACGTGCTTTTCTTATGTGTTCATTCTTTATAACCACATTTTCCTTTAAATGATTAAACATATTTCAATAAATGGAATAAGATTCCTTGACTGTTGATCCTAACATATGGGTCTCCTCCAAGTCTTTGTCTGTTGTCTGCTTTTGCTTTATTTTGTTTGATAATTGGCATTGTTTTCTTTTGAATATTTCTAGTGTTTTAAGGTATAGGATCATATTTCATCCACATCGCAGTCCATATGTCCACCAAGTTTTCCACAATGATCTATATGAAGACTTGGGCACTCTCTCTTGGTTTTTTTTCCTTTGTGTACTCTGCCTCTCTCCCCGTTGTGTTAGTGCCCAGCCCCTCAGCTCTGTAGGCTCTGGCACTTTGCCTTTCTTCTAGTTTCAACACCACCTGGCCTTGGAGGTGTCCTCAGAGGAAAGTCTCTAGCTCCTTGTCCCTTCCTCCCAGTGCCCATCCACCATTCTGTTTGCTCTGGGGTTCTCTCAGATCTCTACACTGAGTTTGTCCATCCTGAACTTCATCAATCTCCTGTGCTTGCAAGCTTGTCTGACAGGTGCTGTTCTTCACTCCTAGAACATGAATCTCTTATTCCGGGCTGGAGAGATGACTCAGCTGTTAAGAGCACTGACTGCTCTTCCAGAGGTTCTAAGTTCAAATCCCAGTAACACATGGTGGCTCACAACCATCTGTAATGGAATCTGATACCTTCTTCTGGTGTGTCTGAAGACAGCTACAGTGTACTCACATATATAAAATAAATGAATCTCTTATTCCTCATTTTCATTTTCTGTTTCCCAGTTATTCTGGTTTAACTATGAGCCCGCCATTATGAGGTTCTAGGGAATTTAGCCTCCTGGCAAAGGCCCCAGATTTTTCTATCCATTCACATTCATGGAGAGTCTACTGTAGGCTGAGATTATTATAATTTTATCTTAGTCCAGTTCTTATAGCAGGAACTACAGGAGCTGCCTGACAGGGTGCTGGTCAGGCATGGCTGTGTGTCAGGTACTACATACACATTTTCTTTTTTGACATTAGCATCATCACCTTTCAGAAGAAAGAAAAATGAAGTGAATCTTCTTCTTCGGAACAGAAACTGACGTGAGACTAAGTTGAGGGTGTGTGCACCCATCTCTTTCTATTTGAGTAACTGGCTTTGTGGAGATGAAGGTAGGTGTTACTTGCCCAGTGAAACCCGAGGGTCTTTGTAATCTACCCAGCTGTCATTCTGACAACGGAGCCCCTTTGACATCATTGTGGATGATCAATATGCTCTTTAGGTTTTCTTAGTTACTTGAGACAGTTGCCGAGGTAACGGGTCCTAGACAGGTAATCTTTCTTCTTTCTTTAGTGAGGAGCTAAGAATAATGACTCTGAGAGGACCAGGGTACATCCTGACTACCAGAACCAGCTCCATGCAAATTGATTACTTCTGCTCTTAATTATTATGTGCGAAGTGGTGTTAGGCATTTAACACAAGGACTGTACCTTTAGGTCATTTCTACTCTGCATTAAGAACCTCATTATCTGCAGAAATGCTTGCATCATCACTGCTAAGCTTGCTACTTCTTACAAAGTAGCTGGGGTTAAAGGTTCCATCATGGAACTATTCTCTTAGCACTGGGCAGATTTAAACTTACACGTATTAATGGGTTTTACTTATTCTATCCTTGGGCTACAGAAAAATAATTTCATCACTTTCACCCATTGATAATGGATGGATTTTAAATGATAGTTAATGATATAATTCCCATGAAGACACACAAATACACAGACAGGAGCCATTTCAATTATCTGGTGATAAATATATGCCTTACTTAAATGTCACCTGTCACAGCTCCGTTCCCTGGATGATGGATGAACTTGAAGATTTAAGTACTCAGTAACCAATTAAGAGAAGCAAGCGAACATGTTATTCTACCCCAAGGCAATTCCTCAAGTATTCCACACACCTAAGTCTGGGGATGTTTTGACCAGGCTACAGACAATGGCACCAACCAGAAGTCATATTTTCATACAAATAAACATTCTATTGAAATTGAGATTATTACTATCTCTAACTATAATTCTGTCCATGCCTCCCAGCTCAGAGAATATTTGCCCATATCATCTGGGGACATTTCTTTGTGCGTGCGTGTGTGTGTGTGTGTGTGTGTGTGTTATAGGCATGTGTGTGTGGTCACAACTTGGAGGGGTAACTGTTGGCATCAAGTGGGCTAAGGCCAGAGATGACCCTAAACATTCCTCAATGTATTTATCAAGTAGACAGCAAATATCCTACTTATGCATCCCACAGCTCCCAAACAAGGCATTGCTGCATCTAGAGAATGGTGAATTGGCAATAGAACCCAAGGCTCTAGGTTCAAAGGCTGATCTTCTGGCAAGCAACTTTAAATATGAGTAGGAAGCATTCATACAATTCCAGGCCACATTTCTCAGGTAACACTGTTCCACCCTCTCTCATCAGAACACTGCCTCTCCCTTGTCTGATCTAGGGAGGTTAGAGTTACTAGATGGAGAGACAGGTAGTGGCCTGTCTTCTCCCATGAGCAGCTCTGCATGCCCTCTCCCTGTCCCATGCTCCACTGGATTCTTTTTGGGGTGCACCCTCCAATGTTGCCAACTGACCTTCGAGGACCACCTGGACATAGTCTTGAGCAGACAGCTTGTCCTTGCGTACAAAGCACTGGTAGGCACCCCCATCACTCTTGACCATGTGATCCATTATAAGGTTTGCATGGTTGAGTCCTGTGATCCTCACGTTTTTTCCAGGGTTGAGGATTTCGCCATTTCGGTACCAGGAGAGTTCCTGGTCTTCGTTTCCTGTCACACTGCAGGACAAGGAGACCTGGCTGCCCACGCTGCTTTTAACCTTTCTGGGACTAATGGTGGCTTTCAGTGGCTCTGGGGAGTTAGATAAAAGATAGAAATAAAGTAAAACATTACAAGGTATTGACACTGTTTAAATAACATACTGGGCTTTTGCTGAGGCCAAGGTATAACCACCAGGGCTCTTCATTTGTGTCCCACATCAGTGTTGTTTGGGGGGACTCATGGCAGTGGTTTTGGAGATGGCACATTTGCCTGGAAATATTTTCCTAGATGTTTTCTCTAGGCCTCTTTTTCTCTATATATCAAATAGTGCAATATTGGTCATCACACTCCTTCCTCAGAGTACATGTGATAGTTTTGATCTAGAGATACTAAGAAATGCAATATGCTAGTTAGCAAAGGAACAGGAGTATAGAAAATATATTAACCTTGTTGGCTCTGTCCCAGGGGAGCATTGATGGCCTAGCCTTAGTTCATTACTATGTTTAGGCCAATAACACTGGTTACCAAGAAGAGGACTGGGTTCAGATGTGTGACCATATATAGAGTTTCACTTTAGTGTAATGTTTGCTCACTGGAACCAGGATGGAACTCCAGTCTTTGAAATTCCTGTTTCCATTTCCACAAACCTAACTCAAGGGAGGAACCTCTACAGAGCATTTACCAGGTATCAAGGTTTACAGTCACAGGTGAGACAAAGATGAATATATGTTCTATACTATAATTATCATGTGATCCCCAAACAACTATATATTCCCCCATGCATTACTTAAGCAGTCTCCACATAGGTTTCTGTAGAGATTTTATTGTCACTCCCATTGTCAGGAGAAGAAATAGTTATTCAAGGAGTGGATGTGTCTATTCACCAGACATGTGAATAGAGCCAACAAGCTCCATCTACCTTGTTCCCAATGTCTCAGCTTCCCAGAGTACAAAGTCTCTTGTTCTCAATATTTATGGATTAATCAAGAACTAGAAGATTATTATGGCCAGGCAAAGTGACATAACAGATATGTAGCAAGGACCAGGAAATCCTCAGATGTCAAGAGTTGCTAGAAATGAGACCAGAGAGCAGAAAGATGGTTCCAGAGTGCGGACTGCAGGGATTAGAGTATGCAGATATGCCAGTGTCAGATTTGGTTTGGCTGCAACAGAAACTCCTAAAAGCATAAAAGTGGGAGGTAAACTGCAATGGAAATTTGAAACAACTTTATAAAAGGGGCCTTGATATTTTGAAATAATTTTTAATGTCTATGAATATGTTGTCTGCATGTATGTCAGTGCATCACATGCATGCCTAGTGCCAGTGGAGACCAGATGAGGACACTGGATTCCCCCAAACTAGAGTTATAGATATAAGCAGCCATGTGTGCTGGGAATTGAACCTAGGTCCTCTAGAAGACTTGCTGGTGCTCATAACTGCTGAGCTATTGCCCCAGCCCCATAGAATAAAATTGGATAAAACCAACTAAAGCATGCCTGAAATCCCAGACAATCAGGAGGTTGTGGAAAGAGGACCACAAGTTCAAGGCTAGCCTGAGCAATTTGTTGAAACCCTGTCTCAAAAAGTAAGATTTGACAGTAAGATTGGGAGCATAGCTGACTGAAAAAAGCCTGGTTTCAAACCCCAATGCTACAAACAAACAAACAAACAAATGAAGAATATTGACTAAGTAGATGGCACAATTAAATATCTTCAGGAGAATTGATGGGTCACATGATGTTGAACACTGGGGTGGCGGAAGGTAGTCATCAAGGAGGTATTGTGAAAGGAGCGGAGATAGATATTGGAGTCAGCTGCATAGAGGTGTAGATGACAGCAGGGAAGATCCAAGTCCAGGACTTGGCCTGGCTGGGACAAGGAAAGAATGGCTTAATGAGAACTCAAGACTTAAAACTTGCCTACAGGAGTAAGAGGAGAAGGTGTTCCTAACAGAGTTTGTGGTGACACTACTCCGGCTTGGTACACCATAGGGCTGAAGTGGCAGAGGAACACTTTGCATAAAGCTCATATCCACACTTATCTGCCACCTACAAGAGGCCAGGCGTGCCTATGGACCCAGAACCCTACAGAACGCTTTCCATCAAGAGCAGAGTTAGGATGGAAGATGTGATCTTCCACAGACCGAATGAACCTTCCAAAGGAAGGAGGGATTGATGAGAAGTCCAAGGACTTCTCTGGGTGTAGCAGAAGATTGCAGCTTTAAAAGCAACCCAGCAGGAATCTGCATCTTTTCCCAGATACCGTTCAAAATGCAGCTGGGGGAAACGTCGAGAGAGAGGGAGAGAGAGAGGGGGGAAGCAAGACAACACTGGGAGTCAGAGCTGAAGACTGGTAGGAACATGTCTTCAGATGATGCTGGAGGAGGAACAATGGGGAGTTTTAGACACACGAGATTAGAGACTGACTTTACATGGAGGAGCAATGCAAGCAAGGTCGCTTGTACTCTGACGCAAGAGGATTATCTAAGGAACTGAAGGAGTTTAGATTCCTTAGTATATATTAAAGCAAAAATGGGACATATGACAAGAGTTTCACTGAGATGCCCTGGACATTGGCCTAAGATATAAAGTTACTTCAGTGTGGAACAAGGACCCAGAGAACTGTGTTACCAGAAGAGGGCTTGAAGTCTATTGCCACAGTTCTGGTGGCCATCTGATATCAAATTGTTGAACCTAGATGAAGCATAGCTCTTCAACCAGCTGTGGGGATACTCTTCCATTGCTAGACAGCCTTAGCCTGAGCTCAAGGACTCTGAAAGCATAGATGGTTCCAGACGATCATTCAAGTCCTTGATTTAAACTCATTCACCAAAGGTACTGTGAAGGCAGAGCTACCTATGGTTGACACTGAAGCAGCCATTCCACACACAGGCGATGGGTTGGAAAAAACATGCTAACACAGTGCCTCTATCTTAAGGGTGAAAACCTTGATGTTCATCCTGCTTAGCTCAATTTCTCCAGTCCAAAAATACATTTTAAAGGTAACTGTAGGTTTTGCCAAGAAGGGGA
This sequence comes from Uromys caudimaculatus, assembly GCA_028551405.1. Classification (NCBI taxonomy): domain Eukaryota; kingdom Metazoa; phylum Chordata; class Mammalia; order Rodentia; family Muridae; genus Uromys; species Uromys caudimaculatus. The sequence continues at coordinate 80,796,870 of CM052713.1, forward strand.
CTTCTCTGGCTGTGGTTTTGTTGCACCCTCCTGGGGTGATGTTGGCCAATTTATTTTGTTTTAGTTTCTATGTTAGTAAATTTGAAGGTGTTTGACTAAGTCATAGTGCACTCTATAGCTACACCCTCCTGGTCCCCAATAGGTCATCAGCATGCCCTGCACATTCCCTCAAGTCTGTGGTCAGGGTGGAATGAAGAGAAATCTTTGGGAATATGAAAAGAAAATTCTCAACAAAACAGTACAGGGCCAATAAATTGGCTCATCAGCTAAAGCCACTTGCTGTAGAGCTCTACCACCCAAGTTTGAGCTCTGAGCTCTACAGGATGAAAATAGAGGACCAATTCTTACAGGTTGTCTTCTGATATTCACAAATGAGCTATGGCATATAAGTACTCCCCCAGCACACACAAAATAAATAAGTGTAAAAAATTGAATGAATAAAGGAAGGAAGGAAGGAAGGAAGGAAGGAAGGAAGGAAGGAAGGAAAGAAGGAAAGAAGGAAGAAAAGAATGAACTGACCCAAGCTTAGTGTCTGCATAATTTAAACCTAGGTTTTTACTAATAGTGGTCCCCTTGAGAAATTTAAAGTAACTTCTAGAAAGAGACTAAGATCAACCATTTTTCTGACTTCCATCACTGAGCTACCTACACCATTCTCTCCATTGTCTGTTTTCAGAGTTTGGCCATTAGGAATGACAGCTGGGTGGTACTATCTTGGAAAGGCATTAATACTGTGTCCTCATGAGAACCTCAAGGCAAACCCAGGCTGTGTAACCATGTGGGTAATTTCCCAGCAGGGGAACGTGGATGTAGGTCAGATGCTGTGAGGTCAGAAGAATGCTGTGGGAAGTGATGGGAATTAGCTTCTTCAGGACACCATCCATGTGGCCAATGCCACTTTTCCCAGTTACCATCCAACTTACGTTTCACGTACAGGCGGCCTATGACCTTGGCAGTGCCGTATCGGTTGGATACTTCACACACGTAGCTGCCTGAGTCTGAAGGGCGGCTGTTCTCAATGAGCAGCCCAGTCACTGTCTTTTGGAACCTTCCAGAAAGTTCCAGGGGCATGTTGTCCTTCAGCCAGCGGTAGTCTGGCTCGGGGTGCCCAAGTGCTTTGCAAGGCAGCTCCACACGCTGCCCTGCCATGGCTTTGCGGTGGTCAAACCCGTCCAGGATGGATGGGGCTGAGTTCGCTGGGTCTGCAGAAGAAAAATCAAACTGTCAAAGGCCAAGAATGGGGAGTGTGTGTGGTTACTGAGAACCACATGTAGCCTTTACACATTAATCCTGAACCTCTTGTCCACTGTTGCCACAGTTCTTTAAAACAGGACAGACAACTCTATCCTGTTCATAACTTATAAAGGGCTGAACCCTGGTCAGCCCTCTGACTGGTGATTCTTGCTTTGTGGAAATATCTGGAGTCAGTATGCTTTGACAGAGTCACCAGCTCAGCTAAGAAGGAGATTACCTTGTGGTAAGGGGGAAGGAACACCACACATCTCTTCTCAACAATGGTAGAGAGAGCTGTTAAATTAGCAAAATTCAGTTCACAAGATAAAGGGGTGTAGTATACTATTTATTCATTTTAAATGTTCTATACTTATGTACTTTTGGTTTGCAGGTATTAACTGTACATACTTTGGAGGTCTGGTATAATATTTCAATACATGCATGCAGTTGGTACTGATCAAATTCAAGCCCTTTCCCACTGCTTTTCAATCATCTACTGATTACTAGTCTATGTTCAGGTTGATTTTGCTGTTTAAGGATCACATGGGGATGGAAACACAAGGGTCTTGTCTTTTCTCTGCCTGGCTTGTTTTACTTAACACCCTAGCCGCCATTTCTGCCCATGGGACCTGAAAATAATAGGATTTCATTTTCCTATTTTTTTGCCACATTTTCCTTATTTTTTTAATCCATTAATGGTCTAAATTGATTTCACATATAAGTTAGTATAGATAGTTCTGGAATCAACATGGTCATGCTAGGCTGTGACATACCAGTGTCATTTCCTTTGTGACTATATACACAACATGGGGGAGTTGGATCACATAGCAGATCTGATCTTAGCTTTGTAAAGACTCCCATGTTGCTCTCTGTGGTGGTTCTTCTCATTTATATTCTCACAGTAGGAAAAGAGAATTTTGTTTCTCCACACTCTCTAACTTGAAGAAAGTACTTGCCAATTATCTGTCTAACAAAGGATCCATGGCCAACATACACAAAGAACCCAGGAAAACAAACCAAAACCACTTAAAATGTTTTAAAAATACAACTAATAATCAATTTAAAAGTGATCAGATGTTTATCTAAAGAAGAAATAATTAGGGACAGCATGTATATATCATTAGCCAACAGGGAAACATAAATCAAAACTGCAGTTTAATTCTATCTCACTTAAACTGGTAAAAGAAAATTATTCCCTCTCCTAACACCAAGGCCCAACCTGGGCTCAGAGTTCCAGGAAATCAGGTATTAATATAGTTCCCATAGATGACAAGATAAAAACAGCTGACCTCAACCCTAAACCCTCAGCAATTACAAAAATAGACAAGATAGACCAAGCCTTCCTTCTACAGTCTCAAAAATAGCTCATCTTAAGAAACAGATTACTTACTCTATTCTTCCCTTAAGGAAACCTTGTTACCTTCCTCATTCCTATCTACAAATCCCACTCAAATAATGTACAATTCATTCTCTCCCACCCTGGTCATTCTGTGTTCATGGCTGAAGAAACTCCCTTCAATTTGTTCTTGCTGTTCAGGTTGATATCAATTTTCATTCTTTATATACACTTCTAAACTTAATTTTTACAACTAGCATCATGAAAATAATATCAAAATAGTTTGCCACCAAAGTCTAGGTAGGACAAGCAAGCACGAAGTTTGGGCCTAGAGACAGAAAGGTGAACAGGGAAGAAGACGGGGTTCTCCTTTGTTTGTGCATCTGTTCCTTAGAATTGAAACATTTCCTTCAGGAAGGAGGAGGGAGGCTTCTAAGATTGGGGAAGCTCATGAAACTTACAGTACTCAGGAAGTTCATGAAACTTACAGGACTTAGGAAGCTTATGAAACTTATAGGACTCAGGAAGCTCAGAAGTCCCAGCTAGATTAAAAGCAGAAAGTGAGCTGACCATGAGCACTGGGAGAGAACATGCAGTACATGTTTTCATTTGTTGAAAGTGGACTCTGGAGCCAACAGGTCTCTCCTGCTCCAGATTCTGGTATATGTATTTCAAGAATCCCCCAAGTCTCTCTGTTCTGGGTTAACTGGCTCTGTAATGGGGCGAGGACAAAACAGCAAACAGCCAAGGTGATTAAATCATCTCATCATTTAGAACAGCTAGAAGTAAAACTGCTTTCATCTCAGGTCACTGTTGTTTATCCCATAATATAAAAGTGACTGCCGTGGGAATGAGAAGCCAGAAATTCACCCATGGGATGCTTAGCCATGGAGAGAAAGTTCAATGGCAACTCTAGATGATGTCAACATCCCCAGTAGGCGTCTGCTGCATGTCGTAAGCATCCAATTTGGTAATGTCACCTCTATCTGTCATTATTTGCTCTTTCACCTGGGAGCCTTGTTAGAGCAGACATTTTGTTATGCCCAGGACTTTCTCAATTAGGAGCCAGAACTGACTGATCCAAGGGAGCTTCTTTACTGCATTTCTATTAGATGATTTAATATTTATTTCCTCTGTACTCTCTATCGGGCTATTCTAGTCATGCGTGCTGGAGGTTGTGAATGTCTGACTTGATGTTGCATTCCTGTATTCTGTTTTTCTCTACTTACCTCTTAATGTTTATTCCATTACTTTTGGTTGCTACATGTTTAACCAACTCACCATCCAAAACACAAACCACTGTCATAGGCCATTGTAGACTGTACAAATCACAGAGGCATGGCTGATCCTGGCTTAGGTTTCAGGTGGATTTCAGTCTTGGAGGGCACAGCCCTGGACCATGTCCAGAGTAGTTTCTGAGTGCCTCGGTGGCTGATCTGAAAAGAATACTTCTCTAGACAGCCTTGTTCTAGCAGGGCTCTTATGACTAGTAGGACTGGAAACAGGCTGGGAAAAACATACAAATATGTAGCACAAGACCATGGAACTTGTCTTTCAAAACTAGCAATCATTTCAGTCAAAAGAATGTACAGTCTTCCAAACTGTAAAATGACTTAGAATTTGTATTTATATTGCTACACAGATGTTGGCTTAAAAGACACTTAAGATCTATAAATATGCTGATGCAAAGGTTGAAGTTTTTTTTCTTGGCCTCCAAGTTCTTCAGTTTGGGACAGGACATCAAGAGGGGAGGAACAGGAGGGATGCGGTCCTGAGACCATGCTCTCACCTGACACGAACAGTCTTGCGCTGTTGCTTTGTCTCGTCTCCCCTGTGTATCTGTGCCGCGTGATGCAGCGGTAGTTGTACAGCCCATCTTCGTTCTGTACGTCTTTAATATACAAGGCTCCCGTGGATGTGATGAGAAATCTAGATCCTGAAACAGATGAAAGCAATGGCTTTGTGAAAACAGGCTAGAAACGGACCCCTAACAATTTAATGTTAAATCTGTAGATTAGTTGTCTTCTCAACTCTCATCAGAAAAGCTTCTTATGCAGTCAATATCATTAGCACAGAGGCCCACACCAGGTCAAGGTGCAGAGAATAAAACACACATTCCTCACCCCTCTCCCAAGGATCAGGGATCTTGCAGAAAAGCGAGCAGATAGATATCTTGTAAGAGCCAGAGGCAATGGATATCCACAAGGAAACAACATCCCTGGATATAGCAGGACAGTTGTAACCAAATCCCAGTATAGAGAGGGGGAGTGGACACAAGGTTTCACTCCCAACTGAGGTGCTATTGATTGATAACTGCTGTGAGAGGGAAAATCACTTTCCTCTAAGAAGACAGCCCTTTAAGTTAACCACTTTCTAGGGCAATTGTTCTCAATGTGTGGATGGAGACCCCTTTGTGGGGCATACATCAGATAAACCTGCATATCAGATATTTACATTATAATTCATAGCAGTAGCAAAATTACAGTTATGAAGTAGTAACAAAATAAATGTATGGCTGGAGGTCACCCCAACTTAAGGAATCATGTTAAAGGCTTACAGCATTAGGAAGTTTGAGAACCACTAACCATATAACCAAGAAAGTATGAGCAGTATACATTGGATTTAATGGGGAGAAAATATAAGAGAACACAAAGTTTGGTGGGAAGAGAAGGGGTTGGATCTGGGAGGATTTGGAGGTCAGGTGACTCGAAGTCTCAAAACACATTGAGATTCTCAAAGAACTAATATAAAACAATTAAATGTAAAATAGAAACAACTCAACCACATCAACAAAGCCCTCTGAGAAGAATTATTTTATCTACTAAGGGAATCTTCTCACAATGGGCACAGGCTGTTATGTATTTACTTAAGGGCCCAATCTATTTCAGCTTTTCTATTAGTGTAAGCTGGGATATTTTCTTTTATTAAATTACATAATAAACATATCATCTTATAAATTCACACTCATGTCAGATATTTATTTCTCTTACAGCAATAAAATTGAGATGTAATTGCTATATACCTAATTTAGCAGATTTTCTGGGACTATGCACCTTCTTTTAGAATGCAGTAGGTTAAGGGAAAATACATTTTCTGTTGCAAATTCTTCATGAAGGAGCATGCACTTTTTGCATCAATTTGAAATATGTCAACAAAACATAAAAATGTTAAATAACAAACAACTAAGCAGTAACATATACTACACACTTCCCAGGAAAGTCTTACTCCACAGAATATAGGCAACATTTATCATTCTTTCTAGGTCAAAGTTCACCTCTTTGTGTACTGCATGTTTGTGAGTATCTGGGTCTTGTTCAGTTAGTTTGAAATAATGAATCTAAAAAACTGACAGTTACTACTTCATCTCAGTGGGGAGAATTCATTCTTGGCTTCCCAACTCCACATCCTGTCTGTGGTCTCACTTTCACCTGTGTGATTCTGGCTGCACAGATAGACTGTAATATCAAATACCAGAGCTGCAGAAAGTTGATGTTGCCTTCCCTTTGAAAATATGAACTTCTAAATTTATAGTACAAAATTATACATTATAATTATAAAATTATAAATTTTTAAGCACATCACATAGTTCAATTATAATTTGATAATGAGACAAGTAAAGGTATAGAAACTGCCCTTGTCACGAGTCTTGGCCATCTGCTGGAGGGTGGCTCAGCCACTTTTGTCACTGTTGGAGTTGTCTGTGGAATATTTCTACATGGGGTCTGATTCTACCTAAGAGAAAATGTGACTTGTATCTGGAAAAAGGCTAGAACGCAAATATATCATCTCCTATTTCTGTTTTCTTGAGTTCAGTTGAAAGCTTCTGTAGTCTACCTTTGTAGAATTATCAGAAGTCATGTACTCTCTGCACATGACATGCACATACAAGCATGTGTGTATATGTATGCGTGATAACATCTGTGCAGGTGTACGTATCTATGTACATTCATGTGTGTAGCAGGTGTACATGTATCTTCATGTCTGCACATGTTCATATGTATGGCTGTACAGGTGAGTTCACATGTGTCTGGAGGCCAGACAGTATTGTCATTCCTATTAGGCTAGTCTTGGTTGTCAACTCAACTGAATCTGGAATCAATCAAATGCAAGCCACTTGGGATTTACCTTATCAGATTATCTAAAGTGGGAAGACCTACTTTAAATGTAGGCAGTATCGTCTACCCAAATGAAAGGACATGAGAGAAGTAAACTGGGCTGTTTTCCTGTTGCTCTCATTCCTTCTAGCAAGCTATCTATCCTATTGCTAGAGTATTTGTTTGCTGATACTAGAACCAGCTTCTTTGGGCTCCAGTGCACTGTGAATGATACCATCCCTTGACAGGTGGGGCTTGACTGTTTCAGAAAGGCAGATGAAGAACATGGAAGTGAGCCAGTGGGTAGCATTCCTTCATGTTTCTGCTCCAGATTCCTGACTTGAGTTTCCTGACTTCCCTCAATAGACTCTAAGTTGTCAGCTGGAATAAATGCTTTCTTCAGCAAGTTGCTTTTGGTCATGGTGTTTATAATCAGAGAAAGCAAGCTAAAATAGGGTTGTTTATGTATTTATTTTTGAGACATTGTCTCTTATTAACTTGTAGCTCACTGATTCAGCTAGGATGTCTGACCAGCAAAACCTAGAGTCTGCATGTCTCCAACTCCAAAGTGTTGTGATTTTAAGCACATGCCACTACTCCTGGTTTCTTTGATCTGAGTTTGGGGGAAATCAAATTATAGAGGCTTATGCTCATAAGATGAGTACTTTATAGACTGAAGGATCTCCAGGTCCAGCTTCACTGACTTAGGGTCTCAAACATTTCTGCTGTAGGCATTATTGCCTCATAATTCCTGTCTTGCAAGGACCATATATTATTCACAGACCATTTGCATTGATAAAGTAAAAATACCATAAATTCTTACATAAAAGCAATTCAAAATAACGGACTAAGAAAAGACCAATAAGATAATAAGACAAGCCTTGCCTTAGCACAGAGTTTAACATTATTAAAAGCAGTATCTATCAAGCCATTTGTTTTAAAATATGAAAATATGCTTAATGATAGAATGCTACAAAAATTTCTCCAAGTTCTATATAGTCTAGATAACTTTTTCTTTATCTGCTCTTCAAAAGAAAGCAATGAGAAATCTTTTACCACTTGTCATGTGTCATTGCTCTACAAGTATTTATCAATATATACTGTGTGGAACAAAAATATGTTTTCTTTTTCAATGTATTTTATATGATTACATAATGCTACAATAACCCCTTCTTTTTGAAGTGCAGTGACAAGTGGGCAGGACAAGAAAGAAACAAATACAGATGCTGTCATCTTTTGAGCATGGAATACTCCCTTGAGAACTGACAAGACATCAGCTGGGAAGATGTAAGTAGTTGGCCATCTGTGATAGTTCTTTAGCAGGGTGGGAGCAAACCCATGATGGCAGTGCCAGCACTGCCCTGGTCCTGTGTTGGGGTGATTTTCTCTTACATTGTATGGAGGTGTGTCCCTGAATTTTCCATTGCTGATTGCTTTGCCTGAAGAGCGCTAAATACTGGCAGAGCTTTGGTATTGTCGGTATGGTTTGGTATGGCCCATCACCAGTTTTCTATATGTAAATGCTTGTTCTTCCTCATCTGTCTAAAAGATGATTCTCTGAAATCATGATAATTAAAAGCAGACTGCTGCTGTGGTAAAGGTCCAGTAGTTCCCAAGGCCTAAAGGCAGCCCTAAGAGATGGATCAGCATTGTCCTTACTGCTGTTGTTCAAACTGGAATGTGGCTTTTCAGTATAATAAAGAGCTGGGCTGGGGCAGGAAATACAGGGGCAGGACTTCCAGACAGGCAGAGATATAGGCAGAGAAGCAGGAGACTGGGAGACTATGTTGCAGAGAGAGGCCAAAGGGAGATGGTCAAAGCTGGAAGCAGGCAGTTAGAACCACCACGGGGAGAGAGATGGTGGATAAGTCAGCATAAGTTTAGATAGATAGCAGAGAGACTGAACCAGCAAAAGGCTGACAGCTTTAAACTATATAGAAGTCTCTGTGTCTTAATTAATCAAGCGGGATCCATGAAAGTACCACAACAGTCCTGGGTGTGCTCTCTCTAATCTGCTAACTTGGCACATGAAGAAGACTCATAAGACATCAATTCAGAATAAGCAGAATCTTCTACTTCTGTAACCCTTTCTGAGCAGTTCAGAGGACAGAGAAGGAGCTGACCTAGCTTGTCTTTGATGGCCTCTCCTTTGTCTCTGATCCCCATCTTGAAATTGATCGACATTTTAAAGAAATGTTGCAAGGAAGAAGAATAGAGACCTTCTGTCATCATAGGTTATGGAAGCCATGGCCCCTGGGTCATCTCAATGCCAAGGTGTGTGGAGCCCTTCGTGGGACAATGAGAACTGAGCAAAGCCATATGATGGACCCTCCATTGTGTCAAGGACCCTTCATTATCACCTGGCTTTATGCTGTGCCCTGCCTGATGCTTTACATGAGAAGCTCTTAAGTCATGTGGAATAGATGTTTTGTTCACACTCTTACATGGGTTATAGGCTCTTTTAACACAGACAAATTCTTAAATGTAGATTATTAAAGGCAATAAAATATGACACCCCCACCACACACACACATCTTGACTGTCAAGAACTGCCTGGTAACAACTGCCCAAAGGCAAATTTTACAGGTAACTTTTTTATTTTTGGTATAGGCTAAAGGGAGAGACTATAGAGGTTTTTTTTGTTTTTTTTTTTTGGTGTTTTCAAGACAGGGTTTCTCTGTGTAGCTCTGGCTGTCCTGGAACTCACTTGGTAGACCAGGCTGGCCTCAAACTCAGAAATCCGCCTGTCTCTGCCTCCCAAGTGTGGGATTAAAGGCGTGCGCCACCACCACCCGGCCGACTATAGAGTTTTAAATATAAATATTTCTCAGCTATAGTTTATAGTCTTTGGCATGTTAGACACTCAGAAAATCAGAGTCTCCTGGGTAATAGCAGTAAGTGGCCTTTGACTTTGAGGTTGTCACTGTAAATATCAGTGATGACTGGGCTGCACAACTTTGGTATCATGGAATGTCTAAGGAACACCGCTAGCTTCTCAACTGATACTAAGCAGACTCTGAGCTCTTAGGTGCTTAAGCTCCTCTAGCTGATCTCCATTACTTTTCTGCTTTCTGCTTCTCTGTCACCAGACTGTTGCCTGGGTTACTACTACCCCTGTTTTTACACTTGTGGGTGCGGTGTGTTTAATGTCCAGAGTAAAGGAACAAGTGTATAGTTAGGACTCTGAACAGTCTGGAAGCAGAGGGGATTTGGGTAGGGGAGCTGAGACACCCTGCAGTCAGTTAATGTGAGCATCATTGTAGGTCCAGTAAACTAAATCTGTGACAAAGTCCAAGTCCAGCTGGCCAGCCTAGATGCACCAAGTGGGGGTATTTTGATCTAGAGACACAGGACTATCTCCGAACATGGACATTTACACGGTAGTGTCACAGTAGGTCCTCTCAGGATGGGAGTGCTACAGCCACACGCCTCCCTGCATGGTACTGAGGGGTGGAAAACCCACAGGACAATGCCTCCTGAAGCTCAGCCATGGTTCAGTCCAGTTGCATCAAAGGCAGGGATTAAAACAGGAGATGCTTAAAAGTGCTGTTTTGATGTGGCATGGGTAGTAGAAACCCTCAGGTTTAACAGCTGAGCTTCAAAAGCTACCGTGTGTTGAGCTGATTATCAATGCTCCTGTGATAAGTATGAGTGAGCAGGTAACCAGGGCCCAGGAGCTTGCTCATCCCTGAGCTAGCAAGTCTCTGAGCTCCGGGAATGCAAACCTGGTATAAGACTCAGCCCTATCACCAAGGGAATTCTGTCATAAACACCTTGGAGTCTTAGAATTGAAAACATGAAGGAAGGGAGGAAAGAAGTTGGAATTTAATCCCCAAACCTGTATTTATTCCTTGCACCAGTCTGACATCAATGTTTAACTGCATCCAGTAAGATATGTTCTTTATTGAATTGTTCTTTAGTTGGATAATTTGGTACAGACTCTTACACACAATCAAACTAAAAGCCCCTTTAAATGGTTTGCAGTGGACCAAGCTTTCCTGTAGTGGGTTTGGCCTAATGCTGCTTGTATTATAACGTTAATGTGGGTACCAAAACTGCTTACATGAGGGTCCAGACATAAGACATTGAGGTACCTTGCCCCCAGGTGGTTCTGATTGGTAAATAAAGATGCCAGCAGCCAATGGCTGGGCAGGGCAGACAGAGGTGGGACTTTTAGGATTCCTAGGTTTGGGACTGAGAGAGAGGAGGAAAGAGGGAGGTCCGTTATGCTGGGAGGAGGATGAGGAAGACGAGGAGGAGGAGGAGGAGGAGGAAGAGGAGGAGGAGGAGGAGGAGGAGGAGGAGGAGGAGGAGGAGGAGGAGGAGGAGGAGGAGGAGAAGGAGAGCTGCCGTGAATGAGTAGACAGGGAGGTATAGGCATGTGAAGGAGCCAGGAGAGTACAGCCCAGTTGGGCAGTCCTCTGGGTCCAGGGCAGCCAAGGTAGAATATAGAATTCAGTAAGCGATAACTCTGGATTATCAATGGAATTATCAGCAGGAGGTGGATTAACCTCGTGGAGGTTAGGGAGTGGCCCAGCTATTTCACTGTTTAAGGCATATCAAAATATAAAGGCTGTGTTTGTGTCTTTCATTCAGGAATGTTAAGCATTGAAGCTGGCAGCAAACCTGCTGCTGGGATTTAGCCATTAAAATTTAATTCAATACTTTCAACACTTTCCTACTTTGAGAGATGTCTCAGGACCACAGAGAAACCCGGACTTCAGAATCTAGTGGAAACACCCTATCTTCCAGAATCTAATGGAAACAAACTTGAATAAGCTATTTTCTCATGTCCCTGCTGTGTGATGTCATTCAAGACATTCAGCTCTCTAAGCCTTCGGTCTGTTCCTCTAAGAAAGACAGGAGATCAGAAATACCCACTTTGTTCTACCGTTAATGGTTAGATGACTGCACAGATGTCAGGACAGACGCAGCTCCAAATTCCAGATGAGCACATTGGTAACGAGGTATTGTATATCCCAATGTAACTACGAGAGAATCAGCTTCAAACAGCTCAACATAAAGAAAGCTGTGTAATTGTGGTACCGTCTGTACATATAAACATACAAAAGATTACACCTCATAAATATGTTCAATTATGACTTGCCAACTAAAATATTAATAAAATAATCAAACATAGATATGATGATAAAGAGCATGTTGATTCTGTTCTGATAGGAATTGATCAACATGTGTATCCATGCCGTCCGCATAAACATTGGAACACAAACATGGTAGGGCTCATTTTTAAAATATTGTTGATTTAATGTATTTTTAAATTTTCACTCTTATTAGCTCTTGGAGAGTTTTAACTTTCATACACAATTAAATTGACCTTGCGAGACATGCTTGCTGGTGTACTAGTGGCATGAACAACATCAAAGTAACCAACCATTTTCTGGTTGGATTTAAGCCTAACTTCATAAGATAAAACCCATACCTGACATCTTATAAGGGCCAAGAACATATGGCTAGATGGATCAGAGGCCCTAGGATGAATCTACTATGACTGCACTGTTAAACGGACAGAATATTAACCGACTCCTAATGACTCATCATTATTCCCTCAGAATGATTCATTTCTCCTCAATCATCTGAGAAGATTCTGTTTTCAGTAGATGGTGATGAACACAGAGACCACAACTGGCCAAGATACAGAGAATAAGAGACCACAGAATTCTTAGCCCTAAAGGGAACACACACACACACACACACACACACACACACACACACACATATATATACACACACACACACACACACACACACACACACACACACATATATATATATATCTCCACCCCAAAGATTCAGGGATCATTGTAGAAGAAGGAGTTGAAAGAGTGTAAGAGCCAGAGGTGGTGGATGACTACAGAAGGCATCTCACTCAGCAGGGCAGCTGCACACAGGAGTTCCCGGGAGCTCATTTTTAAGTTATGTTTTTAATCACAGGAGGCAACCTCACTTACAAAAGTCTAAGCATGGAAGTGACACGGAAGAGGTTTATACCACAGTTCTGACAATTTGACCATGGGTAGAGCTCACCAAAGTGCTGACCTAGTATACCTGGGGTCCCTGGTTTGATCTGCAGCATCACAAAAGTACATGTATGTGTGTACATGTATGTGTATACATTTACATACTTGCATATGTATATGTATACATTTCTGTCACTTGGTGTCATCATGGTAAAATGTATGCCAAACCTTTGAGCCAGCATTACAAGACATAGCTGTGTTAACTGAGGTATGGAAAGAAATAATATATCCAAGAGCATCTTTATACATCTTATGACAGAATGTGGAGCAGGAGAGTCACACAGACTGCAGTTAGACACTGACTGATTATCTGTCCAGAACACATACAATGAAGCTCTAATATATTGTGTGAGAGTACTCAGAGGTGGGGATACGGGGAATTAATTAATATATGAGATCATGTGGGTAGGGCCATATAATGGGGTTAGTGCCTCATATAAAGAGAAAGTAAAGCAAGTCCATCCTCTCTGTGGTGCGAAGACATGTCAAGGAAACAGTTACCTGCAAGCCAGAAAGGGATGTTAAACAAGAAATGAGTTATCAGACACCTTGGATTTCTGCCATCCAAAACTGTGAAGTAAGTATTATGCCACTGTTGTTTAAGCCATTTATTTGGTGGAATTTTATCCCAGCAGCTGTCATCTTCAGAAGTCTTTGCAATTGTACAGCAGGATCATGGTGGGAACTCAGGAACTTTCTTTGATGTCATTGCCACGTTGCTTCAGCTGTCTGGCATATGATGCTTACTTAGTATCTGAACATGTGATATATACCAAGGAGTCCTAAAAGTTAGACATGCAGCCCTCACAGTGCAGCCAATAGCAAGGCTCTCTCTTCCTACCTGCAGACTAGCCATTGATCCATCTGCATGCCTGCTCTCCACTGCATGATGCAAGTCTAAGGAAACTCAGTGCCAGACCTGCATCTCCAGACCATTTTCCACTCAACATTCAGGCCTGATGCAATTGTAAGGACACAGCACTGACATCTCTAGATGTTGTTATGGAGTCTCACCATACCAGGTCATCCCTAGGTGTCAGGATGGAGTCTCACCATACCAGGTCATCCCCAGGTGTCAGGATGGAGTCCCACCACACCAGATCATCCCCAGGTGCCAGGATAGAGCCCCACCACACCAGATCATCCCCAGGTGCCAGGATAGAGCCCCACCACACCAAGTCATCCCCAAGCATCAGGATGGAGTCCCACTACACCAAATCATTCCCAGGTGTCAGGATAGAGTCCTACCACACCAAGTATCCCGGTGTCAGAGTGGTGTCTCACCATACCAGGTCATATATGCTGCCTATTAAGATCTGTACTGTGATCACATCTCTGTAGACTCACCTCTATTCCTCTCTCTCTCCCCTATTGAACCCTCAGAATCTTCGATACCTCTTTTAGTACATTTCTAGTCTCAGCTCCTAGATTTAAGATTTTAGTAGAGTTGTCCACATTCTCTATACCCATGGCCTCATTTTACCCAGGCTGAGCTTTATCGTATCTTGCTGGGAATGTATATTGCTTACACATATGACACTGGTTCTGTGTCTCTCTCCTCCATGTAGAATAGCAAGACAACATTGTATGCTGTTCAACTTCTCATCCCCGTCACTCACAACGGTTCCAAGAGTACTTGTTAAATCAATACACATGTGAGGAAGTGTGTCATCATATCCATGTTCAGGGTGCTTTCCTAAACGAGGGAACAGCTCAGTAGTGAAGGGCTTGCCAGAAAAGCATGAGGACTAGAGTTTGGATCCCCAGATCCCACCCTAAGCAGATGTGGTAGCTGCCTGTTATTCAGAAGGCAGAGACAGGGAATCCCAGAGCAGGCTGGCTAGCTTGAGTAGCCAGAATCAACAAGCATCAGATTCAGTGAGAGATTTTGTCTCAAAAAACAAAAAACAAAACAAAAAAGAAAACAGTGTACAGTGATCAAGGTTAGCATCAACCTGGAGGCTCCACACATATGTGCACAAACATACACATGCAACAGTGTATGTGCGTGCCCACTGCATGCAAACAGGCACACATACCACGTACACATATACATGTAAAAATGTTTTCTATTTAGTATGATAAAAAGAGAGAAAGCTAAGATATACCATTTTAAATTCCAACATGATTATTTCCTCTTGTAAAAACCATAAAAAGTGCTTTGCCCCTCTTCTGAAATAATCTCACTCTATTACCTGAAAGCAAGCACATTTTAGGATTTTGATGCTAATTATTCTTTCATTAGACACTCTTAAGTTTTTTCTGTGCAGCTGGGTTAGGTCTTCAATAGAGACTGCAGAATTTTCAAAAAGATTTTAAAAGCATGCTTGATTTTTTTTTTTTTTTTTTTTTTTACTCCAAACTATTTCCTCGGTTTGCTTTCTTTATCCCTTGCTACTTCTGTCTGAACTGAGCCAATAATAATTAAAAGAGCAGATGGCTCTGCTAATCAGATATCGCCTGGTAACGCCACATAAAGAAACTGTCTAGGCTGTGCCTGCCACCTCGCACCGACAGCCGCACCCCCGCATGATGGTTCCGCAAGATGGCTTGCACAGCAGTGTTGGGAAGTCAGGAGACTGGAGTAGGACTCTAAGTTCTAAGTCTAGAATGTTATGCGATGATCCTGGAAATGAATGTATAACGTTTTAGAAACTGGAACACTCAGATAGCATTAACTAAATTAGAAGGGGAAATAGGGTGACTTTCAAGCTCTCAATTTCTCTCAGTTCAGATGTAGGTCAGAGAGGAATTAGACTCCTGGCAGGGCTCTCCTGTGCCCTCTGTTCTCTGTGTTAGAGACACCAGCAGGAGCTGCAGATGGGACCCTAGAGAACAGCCTGGGGACAATGGCTCCTTGAAGAACTGCATTAGCAGCTTCATCTGAGAGAGCTGAATGAGGGGTGGGTTAAGATGGCTGATGTGAAGGTACTGCTAAAACATCCATCTAACATATACCCTTAAGTTCTCTGAATATGACCTTATTGGAAACAAGGTCATTGTAGTGGATTACCTCAGGATGAATCACACGGGTGAGAGGGCCTGATACTCCGTGACAGGATGTGAAAGCTCAGGCACAGAAATACCTGAGTACTAATGGGAATCTTGAGAACATGGCTGACTGAAGCAGGCTGCACAGGAGCTGTTCTGCAAGTAGAGGAGCAGCCTGTTTCGAAGACTCATGTGAGGGGAGTGAGAAGAAAGGGCCAAGGCAAGCCCCAGCTAAAGAGAGAGCAGGAGACAGAGAGCCTAGGGCAGTGACAGCAGGCCCCAAGGCTGGGAGAGGACTTTGGAAAGCCACACTGGCCATTGCAGCCTCAGCCCCGTGTACATGGTGTTTATGATCTGGCTTTCCAGTCTACCCCAGGGTGACACCAGGGCGATGCTATCTCCTTGGGAGCATTGTTGCATGAAGTGAGAGAAAATCTGGGCTGTGTTACAATCTAACTATGCAAGATGCTATTTCTAGGCTAATCATAACGTTAAATATCCTGCTGCAACAGCTATCAATGTGCAAAGTAAGCTTAAAAGTCACACTCCACTGTTCCCCAGGACAAAATCAAAGGCTAGGTTACATGGAAAGATGCTACACATTCTAAGAACAGATGATTTGATATTGTGAAAATGTCAATTTTCTGAAAATAAAAAAGAAAGCAATTCGTCTTCCTCTGTTTCTGGACAAAGCCCAGTTAGAAGTCAACTGCATCGATACCAATTAAAGGGTGCCATTTCCATCCAGGAGATTAGAAAATTCAAAAGATATTTGAGAATAGTCATCTTGGTGGGGGTAGAGGGAAATAAATATGTCTTATGGAGTATAAATTGTTGAAACATTCCTGGGGAACAACTTGTGTGATTATTTTTAGTTACAAGTACTGTCTATACTTCAACCCAGTGGATCCTCTCCAAAGACTCTGTCCTAAGTAAATTCAAGATATAGCCATGTAATTATATGGCTCAAGATGCACTGAACTGTAGTGTCCTCTGACACTTCAGAAAGAGCAGAATGAAATTTAGGGGTATTGAGTTAATTAGTATGCTCATATTCATAGTGGTTAAAAAGGATAGTAAGGTAGAGTTACCATAGTTCTGTAAAGATCTCCACGGTAATCTATAGTAATAACAAAATGATACATAAATCAATGTACTATATATGTGCACATATAAATATAAATTTACATATGCAAATGAACAAAGATAGATACAGAAGTAGCAAATACTGAAATGAGCTGGGAGAGGGGCAGACTATATTTTCTTTCTTATGCCCCCACTCCTTGCTATCACAGACACTCTAGTAGCTTGCTTCAAGAGGAGTCAGTGGACCAGCCTGGTCTACAGAGTGAGTTCCAGGACAGCCAGGGCTACACAGAGAAACCCTATCTTGAAAAAAAAAAAAAAAAAAAAAAAAACGGAAAAAAAAAAGAAAAAAAAGAGGAGTCAGGGGGTGTGGCTCACAACACATGTGTACCAAAGCCCTGGTAGCATGGAGACACAAGAGGATCAGGAAGGCTAGAACCAGATGTGTCAAAGGTGGCCTTACTTCTCTTGTTTTCCAGACTGGTCCACTGGCGGGCATGGAAGCAGCAGAGAGAAACACTTTCAACATTTCTCTGACCTTTGTCATCCCTGCTTTCTAAACACCTAAGTGGCCATGTTCCCACCTCCTCATCCCCCTCGGCTGCTTCCCTCCTTCCTGACTTTGCACCTAACTGCACTTGCACTCGGCATCATGGTTTTTGAGTTAGACTGTCGGCCTGTGACTGTGGCCTCTCCTTTCCCTCCTGTTTCTGTCCTTTCCCGTTCATCTTGCATTTAAATGACTGGGTATTCAGGAAGAACAAATCTGAGGTCCCCCCCCCCCAATAAGATCAGGAAATAAGGCATTCTTGTTCAGGCTGTAACCTCCCCTCACCAGAGGGTTATAATCTGTGATGTCAAGAAAGGGCGAAATCGAGGCAGCCAATGCACAGCACAGGCCAAGCTGCACTGTGCAGAAAGAAATCACTGGACCAGAAGTAATGGTGCACCCTCTGTAGTTGGGGGGAGGGGAGCATGTGGAACCAGCTCAAGTCCTATACTGGCTTCTAAGTCCAGAGTTGTCTGGCATATGTATGTTAAACACTCTGAGAGCAATCTCACAAAGACATTTTCCTCCTGTAACTAAGATTTGCTCAGTGTACTTCTCCCACAGTTAAATGAGGCTCAATTACACACTGCTAATTTAAGCCCGCACACTGCATTCAACTGTGCACCTAATTACCCTGTTTAGTTTGTTAATGATCAGAGCTTTGCCTGTGCAGATCGTAGAGTCTGCCATTAATCTTTACTCTAGTTAGATTTCTTGTGATTTTTTTCCAGAATAAATCCTTCAGAAAATAAAATAACATTAGATTTTTTTAAAGGGATTATGTGAAGATTACCAACAACAACCAATGAAACTCAAACAACTGAAACAGTCTTCGTTCGTTTGCATGATGAGGGGACACTTGTCAGTCACTATGGGGCCACTCCTGTCTAGGAAAATATGTTTCAGTTAGAGGCAAGAATAGCAATTAGACAAAGGAGAGAAAAGGAACAAGGGACTGCACAAAAGGACAAAGGAAGGAGCCTGGACAGAGGAGAGTGTTTCCCCAGGAGGGAGGGGCGTCTTGTCTGGTGTCTGAGGATTAGACATAGGGATGAGACAGAGAGGCTGAGATCATTTCTAAGAGTGGAGAAGAAGAAAAGAATGTAAAAGCCCTGATTGGAGAAAGTTATGGAAGTTTCAAGGCCCTAAATTAAGATGTATTTTGAAAACAGAGTCTCTAGGACAGAGCGTTGGTCTGGATGCCAGGGTGAGGGAGAGGACAGTGGGAAGTTGTCTCTTGGGTCTGGGAAGACATTCCTCCAGGAGCTTCAGTGGGGTACAGGGCTGTCTCTACATGGCAGGCTGTTTAAGAGCCACCCCTACTCAGTGGGGATGATGACAAAGAAGGACAGAAAGGAACTTAGGTTGGGTTGATTGGTGTTTAAAGACAGGTAAGCAGGCAATGTTCCCCAAGGTTAGGCTGGAAGGGCATGTTTCCTCTGGACAGTCTCTTCCAGTGTGACATGCACTCCGCCATGAAGAGTGGAATCACAGACTTTCAGGAAATGGGTGAGGCTGGAGATAATTGTGTTAAAAGTGTCCAGACACTGGGTAGATCTGGGAGGAATCAAGAGATTGAGTTAGGAGTGAGTAGGATCAAGATACATTGTGTGATATTCTCAAAGAATTAATACAAATATTAATTAATTAATATAAATATATTAAAAATAATGGAAAGATGGGTATTATATGTTTTCTCTCACATATGGAGACAGAATAAAATAAAACTTACTGGAGAGATGACTCAGTAGGTAAAGTACTTGTGATGCATGAGTAAACACAGATTTAGATCCCAGTACCCATCTATAAGCCCAACATGGTGACATGCATTTGTAACCCTAGTACTGGGAAACAGAGACAAGAGGAGCCCTAGAGCTCATTGGCCAGTCAGACCAGCAAAAATGGCACAATCCTGATTCACTGAGAGATCCAATCTCAAATAAATAAATAAAATAAAAATAAAGTGGAGGAATTCACTCAACATCAAATTCTGGTCTTTACATGCGCGCGCGTGCACACACACACACACACACACATACACACACACACACACACACACACGACATAGACGAGGGAGGGAAAGCCATCTGTTTGTATAATTGTGCACTCATAATATTTTTTAAAAATAAAAAATTGTAAACATTTAAATCTAGATAATTATAACTATTAAAAGTAACATGTTCTAAAAGAATAAACAGTGGCGGGAGCTGACATGACAGCCTTTGCAGCGCTCAGTAAGTGGCTGAGCCAAGTTTCAGAAGACCCTGGGCCCGCCATAGAGATGCACTGAGATCTAACTGTGACATCTGCCCGTGTGGTGCGGATGACGTGTGGGAGTCTCAGATGAGGACAGAGATTGTGCTCCCAACACTTATGGGGTAACCTGTGGATAGATTATGAGATCCGCTTCATGGGCTGTAGTTTCATTTCTAAAAAATAAAGCAGTCTGTCAGTAAGCATCAAACAGCAGGGGAGTGTGCCTTGCCAAGGGTTTGCTTTATCGGGCTGTGAGAAATGGGGCTGTGAGTGTGTTTCTGGGCTCTGTGTCTGTCCGAATGTGCACAGTAGACTCAATATGAAATATGACTCAGACACAGAATCTAAAGACAGGATTTCTTTCTTTGTAGAAGCTTCCATAAAAGAGGAATTCTAATCTCCTTTACACGCAGTCTAGATCTTCGGGATTATTTGTTTTCTCTTTATGTATGAAGTTTAGTGGGTCTGTCACTGACTTGACTGTATTTTCAGTAGGAACTTCAGAGGACTCTGCTGATATTGAGGGGTTTTTTTTTTTTATTGTTTTTACTTACATCTCTATTATTATTAGCTATCTTAATGCAAAATCATGTGAAGCCTTTGGGTTATGTTTATTTCCTGATCACAGAGGACGAGGTATTAAGAAATTATAATGTACTTCTGTGAAGTCATCCACACAAGTATCTATGCAAATATATTACAAACACAGCTAAGGGTAGAGAAATGCAGGTCTCAGGGTCACCCAGGGCTCTAGGATGCTGATCTTCAGTAATTCTGTAGAGACTCAACTTTTATTCTGAATAACTCAGGTTCCTTTTTTTTTTTTTTTTTTTTTTTTTTGGTTTTTCGAGACAGGGTTTCTCTGTGTAGCCCTGGCTGTCATGGAACTCACTCTGTAGACTAGGCTGGCCTTGGACTCAGAAATCCGCCTGCCTCTGCCTCCCGAGTGCTGGGATTAAATAACTCAGGTTCCTGATGCTTCTTCACAAAGCCCACCACTTTGCTGCAAAGATAATCAGTAGAACCATTAATATTAAGTGTATGTATGTATGCATGTATGTATATGCCTATAAATTAATGTCACATGCAGGGGTAGCAATGGGATCCAAGATAATCTGAAATGAACTCCTAGTTAGAGGGAAAGTCCACAGTATATCAGGGTAACCAGCTACAAAGCAGAGCAAAGACAGCCAGGTTGATAGACACAAGAGGGATAGTCAGGAAGGACTGGAAGATCAGGCAGGTGGAGCTGCTAACCATATGCAGCTAATTTAGCCTCTTTCTGTTGCTGTGTTAAAATACCCAAACAAAAACATTCTGTTTACAGCTCCAGAGTGGATACGGTCCCTCATGGCTGCAGGAGCCATGGCCTTACCTGGCAGTCAGAAAGCAGAGAGAAGAAGGAAACAGGAAGAAGGGCCATTCTCAAAGTCTACCCCACCAGTGCACTTCCAAGGCTCCACCTCCTAAAGCTTCCGTAATCTTCCCAAACAGCACCACCACTGAGGACAATGTTCCAATACGTGAATCTATGAGGGACAGTTCACATGCAAGCCACCATGGAGCCTGTGATGTGCTGGGGGGGGGGAGCTGTGCTATCTCCACAACTCCTTAGCCTCCTCAATCTCACAGACTCATTCAAAGAAAAAGTCTCAAAGACCTAGCCTCCACTAATGTTCATCTAGCCTCCTCTAGGAGGCTGCACCATGTGATCTCTCTACTTCACTTGCTATCCTTCTTTTTATAAATATCTACTGCTTAGAGTCTTTGAGAGGTAATTGCATTAACCAGAAGTCAGTATATTTACACATACACATACACTGCTGAATCTATTGACTTTACATTTAAATGTAGCAATGCAAATCCTCTTTTTTCATTATTTTATTTATTTATTCATTTTGCATCCCAATATCAGCCACCCCTTCCAGTCCCCTTCTCACACAGCTCCCCCATCCCCTTCTATTCTGAGAAGGGGAGCCCCCGTCCCCCACAGTATCACTCCACCCTGACACATCAAATCACTGCAGGACTAGGTGCATCCTCTCCTCCTGAGGTCAGGCAGGGTGGCCCAATTAATGGAACGTAATCCACAGGTAGAGACAGCTCCCCACCAGCTCCAGTCCTTAGGGTGGAGGGCACAAGAAGACCAAGCTGCAACCTGTACATCTGTTACATATGTGTGTGTGTGTGTGGGGGGGTGCTAGGTCCAGTCAATGCTTGATATTTGGTTGTGGTTCAGTCTTCAGGAGTAGGTATTAGCCTTAAAGTATAGAATAAACATCCTACAATCCACAGACCCAAAGAAGCCAAATAACAAGGAGGGTCCCAGGGAAGATGCTTGAATCTTTCAAATAGATATTAGAAATGGAGGGAGGGAGGACGCTGGGTTGGGAATGGTCAGGGTGGGGGGGGGGGGAACAGGTACAGGGAAAGCAGGGGAGAGAGAGCAGGAATCAGCAGTGGGCAGTGATTGGGGGTGTCTAGGACATTCCACAGACCTGGAATGAAGGGAGGTCCCAGGAAGTGTGTGGGTGACTTTGGCTGAGACCCGTAGCAGTGCAGGTCTTATGGAGCCTGAAGTGGCTACCTCTTGTGGCCAGGCAGTACTCCGAGTGGAGGGATAAGAACAGCAACCCACCCACAAAACCTTTGACTCAAAATGTGTTCTTCCTACAAGATGTGCAGGACAAAGTTGGGACAGAGATAGAGGGAATGCCAACCAATGACTGGACCAAATTGAGACCCATCCTGTGGGCAAGAACCAATCTCTGACACTATTAGTGATACTCTGTTATGCTGGCAGACAGGAGCCTAGCATAACTGTCCTCTGAGAGGCTCTACCCAACAGCCAATTGATATTGCAGATGCAGAGACCCGCAGCTAAACATTAGATGGAGTTCTGGTGCCCTGGCCTGCGCGGTCTTCAGCGTGGTCCTGAGGAGGGAACTGACGGATAAAAGAGACAGAGACAGAGATACCTGGGAGCAAGACAGAGTCCCTCCGTTCAAGCTCTAAAACCTTTAATTCCCATACATCAATTTATAATAAGAACGATAAAGGAACTTTAAACAATATAGCCAAGACTTAGACAAAGCATCAGGGATGGGAAAAATCCAAGGGGTTACAGACTCCTAGCCACAAGGACATGGACATGTTACCAAGGCAACCACTCATACTCTGCCAGCCACCTAACCTCAAAGGAGTCACCCTGACCTGGGAAAGAATCCATCTCTTGAGAGACAGAACCTAAACAAAATCCTGAAGCTCAGAAAACAGCACCCTTGGCCTACTGTTATTTCCAAGTCTAACTTTAACACAAAATGGCTTCACTCAGGCTAATAAGAAAGCTGCAAATCCTTTGGTTCCCGGCATTCTGGAAGTCTTGTGGAAGAGTTGGGGAAAGGATTGACGGAAGAGACTCCTCAGAAAGACCAATGAAGTAAATATTCTTTACGCACACACATTGCTTTAGACATGCAGAGCTATTTAGATGACCAAAAGGAAGTTATGGAGTTGAGCGATTGCAGGTAATCTTGAATGCAGTTCAAAAATGGCCTGGAACTGGGAAGCTTTGCATCCATGTCTCTTCCAACAGCCGGTGAGTTATAACCTTCTTAACTGGAGAAGGCAGTGACTGGTGGCTGCCAGGAAGGAAAGACAGAAGGATCCAAAAGGATGGGGCGATTAGAAAATATCCCGTTGTGTACTTGCTGTCCCATAAGGCCAGGCCAGCGAGTAAGAAAAGCATGGGGAGGCCTGTGGTTGAAGATGTAGAAGCAGCACCTGTGCCATGATGAATGCGGAGAGGGATACTGAAAGCCCCAGGGTTCGAAGGTAGGGTGGTGGTAGGTAGGCGGCAGCTATTTCCTGATTGTGAGATGAGAGATAAAAACAGTGAAACTGGTGAAATTGGGTGGAAAACAGGTGATGCAGATACAGAGCCAACAAGGGGTAAGGAGTGAGGGGTGAGGGGTTGGGGCCGGGGGACCAGGGGGCACTTGGCCTACCCTGGATGACAGAGGCAGAGGATGGAGAAAGCCCAAGAGGGTACACCCTGGATGACAGAGGCAGAGGATGGAGAAAGCCCAAGAGGGTACACTCCTCTGGGCCGAGTTTTCCTGTTAGAGATCAGGATAATTCCCAGTTGGTCCTTTAGGGGGAGCCCTGGGAACTTTCCCTATCCTCCTCCCACCTCCAAGCTTGTCTCCCAGGTCTATCAAGAGACTCTTAGGGTGGTTAGTACTGTATCTTCAGAGAAAAACCATGAACTCAGGGCATTCTAAGAGTGCCTTCCTCCACGGATTAGTCAGACCATGGTCCTCAAGAATGCTTTATGAGTCTAAGCACAATGCGTCCAGTCCCATCTAAACTGCCCACCGGAGGGGAAAGCGCACAATGCGTCCAGTCCCCTCTAAACTGCTCCCACAGAGGGGAAAGCACACAGCGGGTGCCCAATCCCATCTAAACTGCCTCCACGAAGGGAAAAGCGCACAAAGGGTATGTGAGCTCGCAGCTCCGGAGAAAGCCCACTCTAGTAATTTTGGTTTAATTCTCCTTATTTTTTCTCCCCACATTTTTGCCCTTAACAAGTTTATATATCAGTTTTTACACCAGCAGGACACACTCATTCTGTACCAGATTTCATGAGCAAGTCTCATGATAAATATGATATGCAGCAAAACCACCAGGTACCCGTCACACGCCCTCAGAGCAGAACGTGGTAAAGTTGTTCACTCCTTTGATGCAATCCAACATGTGCTTAATAAAGGTAACATTTCCCTACAGAAAATATGAGTGAAAATCCCCAGTGTTCTGAGATAATTTACCCTCTTCTTGAGATTGAGTACTAAAGCATTTCCTCAGATGTACATCCTACCTTAATATCCCTGAAAATTACTCTCCTGTCATGTTGGGAAAGTTCAGCCTGTCACTTAAAACAAGAAGAAAATGAAGCCATTTAAATGCCCCACACTGAGGCCATCTTTCTGATATTAAATTTTTTTTTTTTTTTTTTTTTTTTTTGGTTTTTCGAGACAGGGTTTCTCTGTGTAGCCCTGACTGTCCTGGAACTCACTCTGTAGACCAGGCTGGCCTCGAATTCAGAAATCTGCCTGCCTCTGCCTCCCAAGTGCTGGGATTAAAGGTGTACGCCACCACTGCCCGGCCTGATATTACATTTTAATTAGGGGATATCTTTTAAAATAACCAATATTTTATCCAGAGAAATATGAAGACACAGAAGGGAGGTAACATTATTTTTTAGATGGGCATTTTACTTTTAAAAAAAACTCTGAGTATATGTGTATGCATCTTTGTGTGCATCAACACTAAACTTCCCGATATTGATCCCACCCTGATACACTTACTAAACACTTTGAACTATCTTTCAGATCTCGAATCTCACACACAATAGGTAGGAGCCAACAACTGTACCCCAGCCAAATCCTCAAATCATGTAGCCTTATAGACCTAGCTGGCAAAGATCTTGACACATAAACTACAATGTCAGGTTTTCCTGATATAGATTAATTAAACAGAATTAAACTACACACCACATCCGTGTTCTGAAGAGATGAGATGTGTTGCAGCCACTGGATAGATGAGAACTCTCTCAGAACCTATTCCTGTAGGTACAGGTCATCACTGCTGTCTACACTGCTGTTCAGTGACCTCCCTACAGATTGTCACACCCATCAGATGAGGAGAAACTTGAGAGCTCAGGTCAGGGGAAGGATGCAGGGGTGAGAAGACAGGAATACAGGTGAAGATAGCAAATGAGAACCTTGCATCCTAGGAGGACAATTCTGCCCATTCTCATGGGCAGTTTCCTCAGGTACCACTGGGAATGAACCTTTATCACCTGCCCCTTACTGACTCTATCTGCTCTCCTTTTCAAAGTCTCTCAGAAAGGTACATGTGTTTGTGCTCAGGAGAAAGAAACTCATGGAGCCTCAGCTGATATTTGCTTATCCAGTCTCCTCTGCTGTCTGTGCCCAGTCTCATTCACACCAGAACTCGGTCTCTGTGCCAGTGAACACGTAAATCTCAAAATTCAGCTAAAATTTCTGTCATTTGTCTTTGCTACACAGAGTGAAAGTTCTGGAGTCTATCAATCATCACTAGACAGTGATGGCTTTAGACAGAGCTGTAATAGCCAAGCAAGAGACAAGAGTCTCTGCTTTCCTCCTGACAGGTATGAAGAAAATTTGCATGACACATAGGGAGAGGCTGGATGGACTCTGATAAACTGCTGCTTGCTGTGACAGGCCCTTGCACGTATGCCACTGGCTTCGCTGTTCTCTGTGGTGTCCGTGTAACTTTCCCCATGTTGTGGTAGTAAAAATCTGCAGAGGAGATGGTTGAAAATAGATATGCAGATCTACATATTCCTGGAGGGGAGGAGTTGTGAGATCAAGCCATCCACAGGGCTATGTCCCTGCCAAGGCCTCTAGAGACTGACTGATCCTTTCCAGAATCGTTCAGCTTTTGGTTACCTGTTTTATGGCAGTGCAGTGCCACCTTTACTGGGTGTTGTTCCTCTGCATCTGTGTCCAACTTCCTCTCACATGAACAGGATTCACACTGCATCAGTGGTCCTCCGTACCACTCCACTTCTCCATACTGGACAGGTAATATCTGCAATGACCCAGTTTCAAGTCGTGCCGTGTTCTAAGTCTGGGGATGTTAGTGCTTCAGGAAATCATTAGAGGCATGGCTTGTGACATCTGTACCACAGATAAAAAATTTAAAATAGGAGCGGAGAAGATGGTCCATTGTGAAGTAGAAGCGGGGGAGCTCAAGTGTGGGCAGCACAGTGAGTTTGAAGAGGCTAGCCTGGGCTACCTAAAATAAAGTGCATAAGAAACTATATTCATAGTTTCCCCAACCCCCAAGGTGAAAAGTGGAATTTCTCTAAGGAAATATTTTATTTTAGAAAAATCCAAGGAATATAATACTATTGTATGAGGTGCAGAAATCACCTCAGTCCTGAACTACACGGAGTCCCAGCCCCTCCACAGCTGCTGCTAGAGCAATGGTTCCCTAAGCACATGCATCAGCTGCTGCCTTGTCCTGGTTATGGGGATGAGCAGAGGAGAGGACATTCTTCTTCAGAGAAGCTCTGAAGAAGCCAGTTCTGCATTAAAAAACCCCACATGCATAAAATCGAAACAAACATCTGGAGGGAGGGGAATGCCCCTAACCCTAACCCTAACCCTAACCCTAACCCTACTCCGCCTGATTGCTGCAAGAACAGGATGTATTTGTCACTTTTCCATCACTGTGACAAACGTCTGGGCAAGACAACTTGAAGGGATGAAGCTGACTTGGTTCATGAAATCAGGCCATCATGGCAGGGAGGGTGCAGTGGGCAGCTCACAGCATGGTGGACAGGAAACGCACAGAGAAATTGCTGTGCTGTCTGAATTTCTCTTTTATTCTCTCTCCCTCCATCTGTGCATTGGAGAGGTGGCTCAGGAGGGAGGCACAGTGTGTGTAAAACCCCAGGTTTCTTCCTCAAAATAAGGGAACAGAACCCTTCTAACTCTAACCAGGATCGTATTTGCTCTATGTAGAACCCTAGCCTATGAGACGGTGCCACCCACTTTCAAGGCAAGTTCTTGTCGCCACTCTAGAAGCATACTTCACAGGTAACCTGGAGGTGTGTTTCACCGGTGAATGTGATTCTCAGTCCATAAAGTTCATTCCCAAGATTAACAACCACATAATTCTCAATACAAGTGACAAGCAGCACAAGGAAATGGCTCAGCCAGTGAAGACATTCACTTTACAAGCCTGGTGGCCTGGGTTTATGGTGAAAGAGAACTGACTCTTGAAAGCTGTCCTCTGACCCCTACACATGTACCATGGTGTACACACACACACACTCACACGAGTGCACATACCTATGCACAAACACGCACATGCATACATGTACACGCACGCATGCACACACGCACACACACTCACACATGAGTGCACATACCCATGCACAAACACACACATGCACACATGCATATGCACACACATGCACATACACATACACATACAAGCACACATACACAGTCACACACACAACATGTGCGCACACAACCACACGCAGGATCTTGACACTGTGTAGTGATTCATCAAATAGATGTACATAGGATCTTTGCCTATATTTTTGCTTATCTGCTGAGTAAGCTTCTATGAGAATTCTGGGGGGTCCAATCTTCATTTTCTTTTAAATAAAGACATTAAATTGATGGATTGGTGGCATGGATTCCAGTGATTGAATGTTTTTAATGATCTGTGATGGTGATCTGCTTAGGGTCGAGACACACACACACACACACACACACACACACACACACACACACACTCACGTTGTCTACTTCATCCAGAATATTTATGAGCACAGGGAGGAAAAAAAGAAGACTGACATGCACCAAGGACTCATATGATGCCTTTTAATGCCCTAATTTTGTGATTAGGGCAGGATATTTGAAGTTCTAGATTCAATCATTTGGGGACCCAGGTTACACAATCTAGGTTCCCCTGACTCCCAGAGACACTATTTACTGCATCAGACTGGGTGACTCATACGGTCCAGTTGACAAACTGAGGCATTTAGCTCTTTAGTCAGACCCTCTCTGTTCACAGACCTACAGGGGATACCTAACCCTGAAGATGAATTGGGCCTTGTACACACCAGCTAACTGGGTAACATTGGGGGCTGAGATAAATGATAGGCAGATTTAGGAGGACTTGGTAGCTTCAGAGCTTCGTTAACTATATAGGAATATATAAACTATGGTTAGGCTAATTTCCCATGAGATTTGCTAGACTTATGAGGAAAAACCTAGATCCAGTAACAAAAGTCACAGCATCAAGTTCTAGCTTCTTCCTCCCCTCCCTTCCTTTCCCTGGATAGTTCCAAATAAATAATTTCACTTGGGAGCAGATTTTGAACCTCAGAGGCTATTCTGGGACATTCTTTTGTTATTTTTATTTTAATGAAAGTCAAACTTGAAGACCAGAATTTTTCCTCTTCAAAGGTCAGGCCTATTTTTACTTCCCTTCTGGATATGTTTTTAATCAGAACTTCCATCCTCATCGGTACCAGGCCTTGTTACAAAGCAATTTGTCCACCTGCAGTTTAACATTTTCTCTATTTTAAGCTGATAGCTGAAAGAAGTTAGTAAACGCATGAATTTTCTTAGTCCTCTGTAGAAAGAGATTTAGAGGTTTGTGCCTGGATTCCATAATCCTCCAGGAATTTTGTTTCTTTTTTCTTTATCTTCAATCATCATAGTTTAAAAAAAAAAATAAAGTCCTGAGATATTTTTCTCTGTATTAATGAACTTTTAAAAACATGTTCATAGAAGCAACTTTGCAAGGATCTGCTTGTGTGAACAGAGACTCATGGACAAAAACTTGGGGCTGGCCTTGATCTTGGTGATTTTGCCTTGTTCTTCACTCTGGGGCCCCCATGTGCAGTGAAGGGATAGAGATACTAGCATTTGCCATGCGGTTCTTTGGTCTCATCATCTGTTGTGTGAATAGCTCTTGTACCAAGCATGCAAGATGGCTCAGAGGACAAGGGAGACTGCCACCAGACTTGACACCCTGAGTCTGAGCTCCAGAAACTACACGGCAGATGGGAAGAGCCCATGTTGGCAAGTTGTTCTGACTTCCACACACTCACAGTAGCACACTAAGAGGGCACATGGATACTCACATTTAAACTCACACACTTCCTTATCACTAGCTTCCTGTGAGCAGGAAGTGGTTTCTATGCTAGGACTTGAGTTCCTTGTAGTTCATAAACAGACCCAGGGCTCTTTGGGGATCCAACCTTCTTAATCTGAATGCGAGTTTATCAGGAGCTATGGCTGCAAATGGCTTTACAAGGGTCCACTTTTATTTAAGAGTTAAGATGTTGACAGAGAGCACTTTGGTGGTTGAAGTCTCCTCCCTGAATCTGCCTGACCCAACAGCCTTTCTGAATCTCTGAGATCAGGATCATATCAATCTAGTGATCTGCTAGTCATTTCCTTAGATCCATCCCCTTCATTGCTCAGAAGACGATTTACTCAGACCTCACATTTGATTAACAGAAGGCAAAGCACCGTGTCACCCATCATCATTGTGATTAAGATCTGATACACAGGTGGGGCAAGGTGAGGAGGTGAGACTGTGCTCTGGACTCCTCTACTCTGGGAAACGTCTTTCTGAATTTTACATACATGAAGAATGTTTTCTTCCAACAGGATTTCTCAGGCTTCATGCCTCCAGTTTAAACAAAAAGCACAGGGAACACTTTCATTTTTAGATATTGACCTCAGAAAATTCTATCATCGTGTAAGATCTATTTAATAAATGTAGCCCATTACACACTAGCTCCATACCAAGCCAAGGACAGCTTTCTCTCTCTCTCTCTGTGTCTCTCTCTATCTCTCTCTGTCTCTGTCTATCTGTCTCTCTGTCTGTCTCTGTCTCTGTCTCTGTTTCTCTCTGTCTCTCTCTGTCTCTGTCTCTGTCTCTCTCTCTCACACACACATGATGCAGAGAATATAAGAATATGTTTGCATTCCCTCCTGTGTTCATTGCAGAACTGCCCACAACAGCAAGGTATGGATGTAACAGTGACCACAGCACAGAAGAACAGATAAATAAATTGCATAAGCACATCGAAGAATACTACTCAGCCTTGACAAAGAGAGAAGTCCTACAACTGGTGACACACGATGAGGGCTTTATGTTAGTGAAATACAACAGTCACAGAAGGAAACACTGTCCTCATGTAAGTTTTGAGAAGCAAGGCCACAGAAGAAAGGAGTAACTTGTCTTCCCTGGTATACAGCTTGAGACTTGGAGAATTGCAAATCAAAGGACACAACTTTTAGCAATATCGAAGCAATGAGTTAAATCAATTATCACCCGATATACTGATTATAGTTAAATAAGAATGTACTGTAACTTGCCAAGGAGAAGATTTTGTCTGGGATGAATTCATATTTTAATTAGCTTGATACAGCAATTCCACAGCACATACATATTGGAAAAATCCATTTTGTGGAAGTATATATGCACATACATATATGTATGTATGTTCAGATTAGATCTGGATTAAAGGTATGTTTTCCTACCTTAAAGATCCAGATTAGAAATAGAGCTTCCCACTTCAAATTAAGCAGAAATCCCTCACAGTTGTGCCCTCTATTTTTAGGCTGTTGTTAATTCCAGATGTAGTCATGTTGACAGCCAAGAATAGCCACCACAGGCTCAACAGTGGCACTTACCCCGATTAGAAAGTTCTACTATGGAGACCACAGATGGCAGTGACTTCCCCAGTCAGCTACATCACTCTTTTCAGGAAAGTATGAGGCAGTTAAAAATCTATGATAAAATCACGACTTCACTGTTCAGTTATAATCACAACCTCAGGCTGGAAAAGTCAGTCTCCTTTTGACAATAACATTTTACCTTTGATCTAAATAAATAAGCCTTATTCAGTGCCAATCATATGCAAACATGTCCAAAATGACACTGTGCTCTGTCTCTTGGTTGTTTCTCCCCTTGCTTCCACTAAATCACATCTTTTCTGTAGCTTTGGCCCTGGAAGAAGTTAAAGGTAGACATCACAGCCCCTGCAGTTGTCACTGTGGGTAGATGTGATTGAGGGTTGGAGCATTGTACCTCCTACTGATGAATGAAGCCAGACAAGTCAATGTCTCCTTCCCTTGTGCTGCATCTGGAGAAATCTCTTTAGCTTTGAGCCTGGTGATTTACCCAAATGCTTTGTCAGGAATTTTGTAGTAGTCAAGATTCTTGCTGGCAGGTGAACGACCTCTTTATGACCTCTGCACTTTGATAATCAGAACTTGCGATTTTCAAGACGTGCCCACCCGTGTAGTACCCCGAATCTGTGTCCTTTAAGCTGCAACTTGCTGCCTATTGTCGGGTGATGAAATGAATACGTTGATTTCAGTCCTGGCGATCCAGAAGCAGACTCAGAAGAGAAGCAGCATGAGCCAGCCATCAAACCGCGTGGCTTAGTAATGAGCATTTCTCTGTGCTTGCAAGGAACAGATGAAAGGCACGATGTTCTCCCTCTCTTACTGACACACTAGAGCTGCAGTTCATCTTGGAGGGGAGCAGTCATATCTGCAAGGGTTGGGTTTATCGGAGGAAGCAAGGAGTGAATATTCAGACTGACCTCAACGGCAAGAGTAGACTTTTAATAACCTGAGAGGTGGTGGTTTGGGGTCCGGCCACAGAGACAACCAGAGTACGTAGTATGGGATCTGAGTGGGTTTTGTAGCTTGGAAAAAGGAGGTTTTAATAGGAGGAGAATGGGGGACAGTTAGCTGTTTTATCTTATGTTATTTTATTTTTTTAAGAAAGCTGTTTCTTTGGGGAGGGGATTCTGTGTTTGTTTTGAATTTGGTTTTGGTTGGTGTTAGACTGTGCAGGCAAGGATAGCACTATTATCTGCTTTTATAACCACTGGTATCTAGGGTTGAAGTCAGCTGTTCTTTGTTTTGTATTTTTGTTTTCCCAATCTGAGAACTGTACAGATAGCTGGGTTTGTGGAACCCTGAACCCTGAGGGGATTTTTTTTTCCTTTAGTGTCTAACTGTGGTTTTATTATTCATTTTTTTTGATAGAGATGCTAACATTTTAAATATGTTCATGGCCAATCTTATATTTTCTTTGAAGTGCCTCTTCAACTATTGTGAATGCTTTGAACTGGGACATTTGTCTTTCCGTTGACTGCTCGAGATTCTTTCTGTGCTTGGAAAGTGTGTCCTTTGAAGTGGTGTTTGGCCTTGTCCACTTCTTAATGGTGCTTTTGAAAAAGCAAAGGTGTTTGTGCTGTCTTCACCGTTAAATTTATTTTATAAACATTTTTCTCTTGCAGTTTGTTTTCTTCTGTGTCCTCAGTAAAACATCTTTGCCTACTCTAAAGGTGGCTCAGTTTTTTCATGCTCTCTTTGAGAAATGCAAAACTGCTGGGCAGTGGTGGCACCTGCTTTAATCCCAGCACTTGGGAGGCAGAGGCAGGCAGATTTTTGAATTTGAGGTCAACCAGATCTACAGAGTGAGTTCCAGGACAGCACAGTCAGGACTATACAGATAAACTCTGTCTCAAAAAACCAAAAAGAGAGAGGGGGGAGAGGGAGAGAAGGAGAGAGAGAGAGAGAGAGAGAGAGAGAGAGAGAGAGAGAGAGAGAGAGAGAGAAGTGGAAAACTTAGTTCTTTCTTTCCTTTTTTTTTTTTTTTTTTTTAAGATTTACTTATTTCATTTATATGAGTACACTGTAGCTGTCTTTAGACACACCAAAAGAGGGCATCAGATCCAATTACAGATGGCTGTGAGCCACCATGTGGTTGCTGGGACCTCTGGAAGAGCAAGCAGCCAGTGCCCTTAACCACCGAACCATCTCTCCAGTCCCAAAACTTAGTTCTTATGGTGAGGTCTGTGTCTACCTCACTTTCCCATGGTGTGGCAGTAATGGAAGAAGAACCTTTTGGCACAAGGATGTCTGAATGTCTTTCATATGGATATTCAAATCTTAAAATACTGATTTGTACACATTTTTTCTTCATTTCACTGAATCGCTGGGTCTTGCCAATCTTTGAGCAAGCTACTAGGATTGAAGGCTGGGGAGGGAGAAGCTTTGGTGTTTTCACAGTCTTGAGGCACTGAAGGCCTTGACATGTTTCTGCTCCTATCAACAATACACATTCACCCAGCACTTCCTTTGGTCTCCACAAAAAAATAATAATAAAATAAAATAAACAAATAAAAGCCAGACAGATTTTGACCTTTTACAATGTCACAGAGTCAATGTACCATGTAAGGAATGTAGAATAATGGGACCACAAGGCAATAGTCACACGATATCCACAGTCAGGAAGCAGAGAAAGATGAAAACTTGTGTCTACTGCCTTCATCCTTTCCTCCTAGACCATGGAGTGGCACTGCCCACACCCAAGACTCTTCTTCCCCATTCATTTAAACCTCTCTGGAAACACTTCACAGACACAGGAAAGGTTTGTCTCCAAGGTGACAAATCCATTCAAGTTGACAGTGACCCTCACAGCTGAAATCACAGAGCTCTTGGTGACTGGTATTGCACACATGCCTGGCACCTCTGTCTACACCACTCTGCTTGTTCAGTAGGAGAGAACCCCGTACCAGTGCCCACCACTAGTAAACGGTCAGTGAGGGAAAATGAGAGCAAGCTAGCATGGCAAAGACATGCCCATTATACCCCACAGAAGATTGACAGGACTCTCCCGACAAAAGAAATCCTACTGCAAGAAATATCCATTAAGACTGATGACATTCACTGATGTGTCAATAGCTGTTCAGCTTTGAAGTTGTTGGTTGCCCCACTTCTAGTGTGTGCCTGAGACTGAGCACACTGTCGGGCTATGGTCCTCGAGCATCACATCAGAGCAGCAGAGTAGACCCACCAAGTATTGTGTAAAGGGGATCTCCACTCATGCTCCTGTAAGTAGTTCATCAGCCCAGAACCCCCTCATCTTCCCTGGACACAGTGCATCCTGCTGCCTTCTCTATAGACAGCCATGTTCTTCCATTTGTTCTCTGCTTGTCCTTTCAGAGCCCCGGATTCAGCCACCAGGTAACCACCCTCGTCACATGAACAACTCTCACAATCATTGTCTTAGCACTCGGTCTGGGTTTAACAGCCCCATTAGCTCTTTAATCTCATACACACACACACACACACACACACACACACACATGATATCAAATGTCTTTTATTTGTACTTGTCCTGTCCTCACGTTGGGCACCGAGGTAGCCCAGGCTTTTATTATTCTGTGTATGTTCCTGGGACATTTTGACAGACTCCAGAACAATAGTTTCACTGATTATGTTAGAAAAATGTGATTCATATTAAAAACAGATGAGTTTATTAACAGATGTATGAAGTCACCCTATCTAAGCTGTGATCATTATGTAGCCCACATTCTCTGGGCAGGAAACTAAGCAGGGCTCTGAGGGGGCCTTGCCTTTGCTGTGGGCATTATCCTGTATTGGAGATGGGGCTTTGAAGAGTAGCACTCTGCTGCCCAGGACCCCAGGTGAGACTTTCCAAAAGGCTAGAGTTAAATAAAATAATAAAGACATCGTATGGAAAACTTTACCCATTCCAGAGTTGGTGATGTAGTACTAGACTACTCTCTAGTGGCTGGTTACAGAGCAAGAATTTAAAAATAAATTCCAGATTTCACAGAAACGGAAAATAGGAATGATAAATACCATTTAAGATGGAGTTCTTTACTGAACATTTTGTGAAAGATACACTGGAGATTTTTAAAAGTTAAGGATTTGTATAACTAGTTACTCTTCAAGAACCCAGTCAAAAGATGAGGGAAGAT
The DNA here is from genome assembly GCA_028551405.1 of Uromys caudimaculatus. NCBI lineage: Eukaryota > Metazoa > Chordata > Mammalia > Rodentia > Muridae > Uromys > Uromys caudimaculatus. Next base: position 80,831,851 of record CM052713.1, read on the forward strand.
GTAATTTCCATCTGATTTTGTCAGTGGAAGAATGACATCACCCTGACTGCTTAGTGCTTCAGTTATGAAGCGCACTCCATTATGTCTACAAATTGTGATATCCCGTGTCAGTTCCAAACCGACCAGCAAATGTCCCCAAACTATCACCTAAATAGAATCGTAAAGTTTTAAAAGTTGAGTAAATATTTTTAATAGTATTTTTTGCTTCTGATTTCTTTTGTTGATGTATGATATTTTATACATTAGTTTTAAAGATCTCATCCCTTTTAATTTGAAATCATTTTCTAAACTATGAGCTGGGAGCAAGAGGGTGGAGAGATTAGCAAAGAAATCATTAATTTTTAAATGCAATAGAAAACACACTAGACTGCATTTCAGAAACCTAACTGAAGACTAAGTGTTGAGTCTAACATCATAGAGCAAGCATTAAACATTGGTATTTGATTAAAACAAGAATAATAAAAGACACACAGAGCTGGGTCTACTTTACATGGTAGGTCACTCAACTTTTGTGGTATTGTTTTAGCATTAAATTAATCTGTGGTAATCATCTGGCTATTTCTATTATAGTTCCGGAGACATAAAACATTTTCAAATCACTTTATTTCAACAAATAGTAGTGTGCTTTAATTATCATTAATCAAAAGAAAGATGTGTTTCTGAAAGTAAGCTCTCTGCTAGATAAACCAGTCACTGGAAACAAAGTTCATGGCTTACTGCCATCATATAAATCTTTGGTCACAGACATGATCTCATTCACTCCTAAGGGCAGCAGCTCTGTGTTCTCATGACTGCCATGTATGAATACACAAAGTGATGTTTCATTCGATCCAGTCTGCTCTCTAGAACTTTTCAGTGAGGTAATGGCTCACAGAGATCTGAAACTGGGACTCTTGAATGAGCACACCTTTTCTTTCTTCCACACTGAAGATCAGACTATCATGCTTACATGGGGATGAGCCAAACTAAGAGGAGAGAGCCTCCATATGGATCCTAATTAGCTTTAACTGTCAACTTGACACAATCTAGAGTCACCTGAGAAGAGGGATTACCCAGGTCAAACTGTCCTGTAGACTTGTCTGTGGGAAGTCTCTCTTGATTGTTAATAATGTAGGAGGTCTACCACAGGATAGGCAGCGCCCTCCCTAGGCAGGTGGTCTTGGGACATATATGAATGCTGGCAAAGGGGCTAGAGATACAGCTCAGTGCTTTTGAAGAAGATTTGGGTCTGGTTCTCAGCATCTACACAACTACTTGTAACTCCCGTTCCAGGGCTTTTGGAATTTACTTCTGCCTTCTGTGGACACAGGGCATGAACATGACACATAGACATGCACGCAGAGAAAACCATATATACAGAATAAAAATAAATGCATCTCTGAACTTTTACATGGCATACTGGCTGTGGGATGAACTCAGGAGCAGCCTTCTCTCGCACCAGCTGGTTGCTTCATGGACATGAGGCTGTCTCTCCCCTCAGAGCTTCTACATTATTTCAGTGATTACCCTCAAAGAAATTCACCATATGCATGTGGGACAAAGAAGGGCAAAGATGAATTGATGAACTGATTGGGCAGTGATGGAAAAAATGGTAACTGAGTATATATATATATTTCAAGGTAGAAAAAGAGAAAAGAGTCGGGTAATGTCAGGCAGTTTATCTGAAAATAGAATTTTAGAGGACACATTAAAGACATTTTAAAAGAGAATGCAAAAATATTATCTAGTTTTCAGGCTGATGAAAGATTTTATATAAACAAACAATATTGGCTTCAGCCTCTAAGGAAAACACACCACCTTCTGAATAACTTCTATGCCCAGCCCTCTTATATTTTGTTTGTGAAACATAAGAAAGAAATTTACTAACATCAAGGGCTGGCCAGTTACATCACCCATGTAAGCAGAAAAAAAAATGTTACTCTCATATATTTGGCACTCTATGGAAAGATGAAATATAGTTTCTAAGAATATATAACATTATTTAAAAATAACTCATCTCAATTGTCAAAATAAGTGCTATGATAAACCAATAAAGCTAATAAAGCCAGTCCTACCATCACCACCCTCCTAATTATCACTATCAGCAAAGACAGCCACAAAAATCACCATCATTATCACCATTGCCACCACAATCACCCAAGTCAATATCATCTCACAAAGTTATTATAGCCATTATCATCATCACCCAAATCACCATCATCATAACTACCACCATTGTTGTCACCATCACCACCATCAGCTTCTGCAGCAGCAGCAGCAGCAGCAGCGGCACTATCATCATGTAAAGCTCCACACCACTGCTATTGAAACAATGAACTTCCTGGAAGAATATAAGAAGCAAAATCATATGAAATTTCTCTACTGACCTCAATGCAAATACACATGCTTCTGTACTCCCGGCTAAGTGCACATGTACCTAATGGTTGGTCCAAAGTGGGTACCCCAAACCCCTAAAATGGCAATGCCACTGATGATACCATGGGTTGTCCTCTGGGCTCAGCTCAGGCTAGATTCTCTTGAGGTAAATAGCAGGATTGCTACTTAAAATCGGCATCCAAGAAACTTTGTAACTAGGGTTTTTGTTTGTCAAGAAAAAGCCATTGTTAACCTTATTCACCCCCTATAGCTAACTACCTCTGGGAGTAGCATCCAGTTCCCTACTAACTCAAACAAGCTCTAGCCGACCAAGCCCTAGTTGCCCTACAGTTCCAGCTAACTTGCCTTCCTTCTACTGCCACATAACCCCCTATAACTGGCAAGACTCTTACCATTTTTTTTTTTCTGGCTCCCCAGAGGCAGCCATGGCAGCTTTGAATCCCCCAAGGTCAACCTTTTCTTCCCACACACAGAGTGGTCTGGCTTGGTGGTCTCACTGTGCCTTTACTAATACCTATGACCTTTGAGTAGTTATTTCTGAAGATTTAATACCTACCCTGCAAATCTTTTTGGAGAAACATTGTGGGAGGTGCAGTCACATAGAAAAAGCTTCTATGAAGGATATGTTAAAGGAATAAGAAGAGAATGAAATAAAGCCATTGTGCTTGAAACAAAATAACAAGTCTACTGGGATGACTTCATAGCTCAGCATGACTCATTTTCAGTAGTGCTGAACAAGTTGATGAAATGATTATAATATCACATTTGGTAAAAATTATCTTGGTCATAAATTATATATAAAATTTCGTTTTTAAATACAACTATAGTCATCATAAAGATGGAGAAATGGTTAGACATGAACACAGAGGTCTGATTGTGACTGTGGCTATGGTTTTCTGGAGATAGAGAGCATCATAACCACAGGTAGCCATGAGAGACCCTGAAAGGAGAAACAGTAATTGCTAGGTCCCCCAGTTCTATTCAGATTCTAACAACAAAGCCAGCTTAGGGGGGTGGGCAAGCCTCATACCATGTAACCTAACCTGGCCTAACCTGCATGCCAGGAGTCAAGAAGGCAGAGAAAGTCTACCCATAATTGAAGGCTGTCTCATGGCTGCACGGAAGAAGAAGGATACAGGAGAGAGATTGCAAGAATATGCTTGATATCTGGGAGGAGAATAGCAACTAGATTGTTTTTGAAATAACAAGAATAAAGAGAAAGACATGGTTTATACAAACACGGGCAGTGCTAAGGATTGAATTGTGTCCTCCCAAAATTTAAATACCCATGTCCTAACTCATTATCTTGGGACATAGATCTTATTTGGGAAGGCTGCCTTTGTAGATGCAATTGTATACATTGCTTAGGATGAATCCTTATAGAAGGGGAAGTTTGGACACTGAATGTTAGATATGTGGAGATGAAGATGGATTTGGGGGGATTCCTTGATTGCTGGAAACCCCAAAAGCTAGAAGAGAGGCTCAGGCTAGATTTCCTGTATTATTTTTCTGGTCCTACGACAAAATACCATTATGAAATGCAACCTAAAGAACAAAGAGCTTGTTTGGCTCCTGCTTCCAAAGGAACCTATAAGACTGGGAGGCATGGCAGCAGGCAGCTGGAGCAGGAAACTGGGAAGATACAACTTCAACAGCAAAGCCAAAGCAAAAGAGAACCGGAAGTGTGGCGATGCTACAAAGTATCAACACACCTCAAGTACCTTGTATTTTTCAACAAGACCACATCTTCTAAAGGTTCTATAATCTCCCCAAACACCACCAGCAACTGGGAATTAGGTGTTCAGATACCTGCTCCTATGGCAACATTTCTCATTCAAACCACCACCCTCTCAGAACCTCAGAAACAACTAATGTAGCTAACACCTTAATTTCAAACTCTAGCATCTAGAATCACGAGACAATGTATTACAGTCAAATACTTGATTTGTGATATCTTGCTGTTGTGGCTCCTGCAAACTAATGGAGCTGTGTAATAAAGAGTGAGCCTTGGGACAGCTATACCCTTGGGCACCGCCTTGAAAGTGTGGTGTCCTAAGTAATTTTCTACACAATACATTAACCTGACAGATATACAGGGGGATGCACATGCTCCAGATGCTGAGAACCAAGGGTAGTGGCTAGCACCACCATTGCCTAAAGCACAGACACACTCACTTCCCTACTTCTTACTGACTTCACCTAGGCACTGACATTAGAAGTGGAGCCACCCTGGAAACAGGAGCAGTAGGGCATAGAAACCAGAAACATGTCCTTTCTTATCAAAGGTTGTCCTGTCCTTATCAGTACTTGATAGGGAAAATTCAGCTTACTCAGATGGAGTATAGCTTCCTTCTGCAAGCCTCAGAACGGGCCAAGCTTGCCCCCTCTGTGTAAAAATATCGTGTGCGTATAGCTCTGATGCATACCCTTTACAGGATCTCCCTTGGTTAGAAAAGTATGCATTTCTAGCCCCCTCTCGAAGCTTCCACTGATATAGAAGGCACTATGAAAACTAACCGTGACCTAGCATCTCTTCCCACTGCTGACCATAGTGTTTGAATTTCCATGTTGAGTATTAATTACATGGAAGGATGCAAGAGAAGCTGTCAGCTTGTTCAGTAACCGATCACCACTTTAATCGAGTTGTTGACTGTGGAAAAGACACAAAAGTAGGGAAGAAAATTGAGAGCATGTGGATCTAAAGGCAAAGGTTGCTACGATCCCTTTGGTGACCACATGAAACTGACAGCTCTGTGAGGAGTGCTTTTATTTTCCTGGGATCCTTGCAGAGAGGTAGGATGGTCACAGGCTAGAGAGCTGCCTCCTTCAGAAACTTGGCTGTGATTTCTGTGCCATCAAACAGAACAGCTCTATGTCTGTGCATGCCCAAGGAGGACAGGGAGATTTCAACACATAGTATGCACCTTACCTGCATCCTTCCATCCTCTTTTACTCATGGACTTGGACCAAGAATGAGAGCTATGGCATGAGCATGGTCACATGACCAGCTAACACCCAGGGCAACCGTTAATAATCAGTCCCTATACTCCTTTTGGTGGGCTCAGATAAGACCTGAAATAATTTGAATATAGCTTAGATACATCTCCCAGGGGTTTCACCTGCTGGCAATTTGATCCCCAAAGTGGCCACAAGAGACATGAGGGAATGAATTTTCAAGAGATGGGATCCACTGGGGGTAATTAGGTCCCTGGAGGCATGTCAACCTTGGAAGAGATTAATGTGAGTCTTTGACTTTCAGACTCCACAGCTATGGGGTAAGTGAGCCTCATTTTATAACACGATTATCCTCAAGTGGATTGCCTTAGAAAAAGAAAATGGACTAACTCAAGGACCAGCAGACTTCTCAGCTTTGTACTTCAGTGAAGTGGATCTAACATTTAAAACACAATTCATTTCTAGTCTTTAACAGCATATACCCCAAAGGTCAAAAATGTGTGTTGACACATTTACATATTTTAACCTCATGCATTTGAAAGCCTTATTTGAAAGTTAGTGTATGAAGTCTAACTATAAAACATCTCATACACTGTTATTTTAAAGATTTTTAGATAACAACTTGCTAAAACCACATTGTTGATTTTTTTTCTCCAAATGTGACAGCCTCAAGTTAAATTCTCAGTGTTGCAGGTTTTTAAGTCATGCAGGAAAGTCACACTTTCAAATATGCCATCAACATAACTGGTAATAAACCCCACACACATGTGTCTGTAGACAACGCCGTGGCCTAATCAGGTCCTTTGCTAAGTAATTATCGTGACACAATTTTAGCAGCAAAGGTTAAGCATCTTCATCTGAGTAGAATCTGAAGAAATGAGACTTGATGTGGTAACTGCCATTTGTCAGCATTCTTGCAAAGGTTGTTGACAGGCTCCGGTCTCCCTGGCAACACCACAGCTCCTTTTCTTTTTCAGTAACCTTAGACACTAACGAGACACACAAGTCCAGAGGGCATAAAAGGTATTTCTAATCTGTTTCTCCTTTTCTGACTTGACCAGGCAGATGCGCATAAGCTCAGCTGGAAGCATCTGAAGTAAAGCGGCACTTGCTCCCCAATTCTGACTCTGTCCACAAACAAATTAAGCATATGTGTATGTGTATGTATATGTACATGTGTATGTATATGTATATATAATAAAGATATATAAGCATAAATATACACACAGATATATATATGCATGGATGTCTATATAAATGCGTATATATCTTCATTAACAAAACACACTATTAATTTTAACCTTATTATCTGATAGAGAGATTTAAATAATAAATAGTGGTAAGTAAATTAAGTGGAGGCCAGGCCTATAATATATTCCTAAGTAAAAGTGAACAAGTAAAAGGAGCTGTGTGGGATTTCAGCATCAGCCAAATGTACCTCGAGCATCTGATGTCGATGTGCTTCCAAGGTTAAACAAAAACAAATAGCAACCAACCAACCAAACAAACAAACATAACCCAAACAAAAACCTGAAACCATCAAGAGAATAAAACATAAACATAAATTAAACTCATCTGAGCAAAAGCCTTCAATGAACTCCGACCCCCAGGGCGCTGGCGCAGGCATGGGAGCGAACAGGACAGCTGAAGGATGTATCTGACTTACCTCCTCTCTTCACTTGCACCCTAGAAAAGCCTAGGTCATGGTCCCTCCACCAAGGTGGGACCCACATCTCTTTTGAAGCAGTCTAATTCACAAAACACTGTATGGCCTTTAAACTCTTTAAGGGTTTTAATTGTGCCTCGGTTTACCCTGTTAAAATTGAATATATACATTTCCCCACTTTGTGTGTTTAGAGTCGCACACACCTAAGACCCTCTTCAGTTACATTCACAAAGCAAATGAGGACTTTGTGGAGTGATGCACCCCTGAAAAATCATGTAAGATCCTCACTTTCAGTATCTCAGTCATGGGCTCTATTTGGAACCAAGGAGTAAAAGACTTTAAAACACTGAGAGAAAAAAGTGAATAAAATCCTGGAAGATAGAGTGACCTTCCATGTGCATGGGTTGGTAGTACTAATGTTAGGGACCACCAGTACTAGGCATGACGAGACACACCTTTAATCCATCACTCAGGAGGCAAAAGCATGAAGATCTCTGCTGTGTTTGTAGCAAGCCTGGTAAGGTAGTCAAATTTCAGCAAGGTTATTGGATGCATTCTCATCCAATGAGATTGGTGTCCTTAGAAAGGTTTAGTAGAAAAGCAGATGCATATAGAGGGGAAAACAACTGAGAACACAGGAAGAAGATGGCGGGAGTATGGAGACAAGCCTGCTGGGACTTCCAGGGTCACAGGAACCAGCAGGAGCCACAAAGGGGAGGAAAAGAGCTGTTGTGGATAGCCCTGTGGCTGTTTGTATTCTGCTAATTCTGCCCTCCTGGGAGGGCCTCCTGGAGTTACACATGTGACTTCTTGTGAACCAATCCCCTAATGAATAAAGGAGCCAATCACTGGGCAAGTAGGCAGGACTTCTGGATTGGAGAGGGGAAGAGAGGAAGAGGAGGGAGAGAGGCTCCTTTTGGAATGGACAACATGTAGGTAAGATGTAACTACTAGAGTCTCCTGGTATCATGGCGGATTGGCAAGGATTCGCCACCAGAGGAATCAGATTTTGATAAGGCTTACAAGATTAGGTTTTAGTTGATGCGCCCAGAGATTGAGTTACTATTGTTTCTGAGCTAAGTTTGTCTTGCGTTTTCCTTCACACAGAGGCTCATCTGGGTTCCAGAGAGAAAGGTACAGCAGCAAAGTGTGGGTTTGCTTGATGTGCACCACAAAGGCCATGGGGTCATTGAAGCATGGGGCTGGTGTGGTAGTGACCCGCCAGTGGGAACCTAGTGAGCTGGGTGGAGAGATCGTGGAGACTCAGAGCTCCACGAGATAAAAGCAGGTCGGCCATTGCCCGCCAGTACATGGCTGGCCAGCCCGCTGGGGATGAGAGAACCAGGGCGTAGTACGGGAACATGCCATATTCTTTCTTTTTAATATTTCATGCAACAAAGAGCCTCTTCCAGAACCATGGGGATAAGTAGGGCTGACTGGCACTTTTATTTTGAAGACTAGCCATGACATTTTAAAATAAATATTTGTCATCTTAAGCCACCTATTATGGGGTCCAGTGAGTCTTTTATATCCCCAGGTCCTATGTCTGTAGATTCATCCCATCATGGATCAAAAACCATTTTTAGTCTTCTAGCTTATACAGGAGTCATTGTAGAAGGAATTCCCTAAGGGAAGGGGGGATAGGAGGGCATGTGTGATATGTACATAAAATGGGGGTACAGGGAGAGGAAGGTTGAAGTGGGAGTAAGATCTGAGGAAGAGATGGAAAGGGGAGAAAGGGTAAATCAAAACAAAATAAGGAGGAGCAAGTCACAGAGAAACCTACTGTTCTCTAAACCAATTAAATATATAAGTTAAGCTGGGCAGTGATGTGGTAGGCAAATCGTTTTGAGTTCGAGGCCAGCCTGGTCTGCAGAGTGAGCTCCAGGACAGCCAGGGCTACACAGTAAAACCCTGTCTTGAAAAACCAAAAGTATACAAACAAACACACACACACATATACATACATATATAATCTCAGATATATAACACATGTATATATATATACATACATATATATATTTGTATATATAAATAAGTGTGTGTGTGCATGTGCGTGTGACAAATAGCTAGAAAAGGCATATCCAGCATGGATGGGTAATCTTGCTCTCAGAAGCTACAGTTTATTAAACAAAAATCCCAGTCCCAGGTATGGTGCACCTCCCCGTAAGCTGTGTCAAGAAGGACCCAGAGGTCCCATCTGCTAAGCAATACAGCCTGTTTGCACTCTTCTTGTTTGTCTACTAGAACTAGACGGTAAGTCCCCATTGCTGAGTCGTCACACACCTTGGATGTACAATGCAGATAAAGCAATCTGAAACTGAGCTGGATGCTTGCTCCTGTTGGCCAGCTTTCATAGTGCCAGAAAGTTCTATACAACTTGTCGTGAAGAGAAAGGTTGTGCCCACAGGTGTAATAGTAGAGTAACTGTTATGGTGTAACCAACTGCTCTCAGCTTGGTCTTTCAGGCTCACTCCATAAGAGGGAGAACATACCTGGTATTATAAACCCAGCCAAACACCCATGGCTGCTGGAGAGGTCATATCTCCTTGAGGGACATAAGCACTCCACAGTGTCAAAATGCCTTCTATTTATTTTCTGCTAGAGATAAAACTGTTCTAAGCATTAGCCGGAGAAGCTTCTTTCTACAGTATACTCATGGCTGCTCTGAGTGCTAACAATTAATGAAGGTGTACATGCAGCCCAAAAGAGGACATTTATGCTATCTCCTCTACAGCTCAGGGAACACATGGAAGAAAGACTGAGAAGAACAAAGAAGCTCAAAAACAGAGGGCTGCAGAAATTCTGTCTTCTTGGCATTACAAGCCCACTGTAAATGTGATCTCACAGCAGCTGTACTGGCCTGCACTGGGCCTCAAAGGACTGGATTTGTAAACAGTCAATCACGGGCAGAGGAGGGCCCACAGGGTTTTACCCTGAAAACTATTAGCTGTCAGTGGATTCTGAGGGAGGAACAGTCGTCACCATCGTCTTTGGTTATATATCACTGGTGAGCATACCAGGCTCCCTATGGCCTCGTGGACCTCCCTGGTTAAAGTCAGCAGATCACAAAACAAAGTGAATTGGGATTGTGATGGGCAAAGGAGGGAGACAGGAGTGAGTGGGACATAAGAGTAAACAGCACATTACACGCATGTCCAAGAACTGTCAAAGAGCAAACTTGATCAATGAAAGAAGTCTGGGGTTAAGGTGTATTTTTAAAAGGTGCATATTTGTGCTGAGCCTGGGCAGGTTTCCATTTGTATTATTTTTTCTCCCTAAAATGAAGTATAGAGGGCTCATCACATGGCATCTGCTTTGTATCATACTGGAAATAACCCAGAGCTGTGGGGGCCTAACAGAGTGTGTATAGGTTCTAGGCAAATACTGTGCCATTCTGTACAACAGATATGAGTACCTATGGATTGTTGGTATCTCAAGGGGGCCCAAAGCCACCCACCCTCACAGATAACCACAGAGGAATTGGGATCAATCATTACTACAGGAAAATCATACAATTTGCTTTTTCAGCAGGAATATAATGAAGCCATCCCATCCTCTCATGAATGACACAGCTAAGGATTGGGATCCTTAAGAGAATGTAGTTTCAAAAAGTTAACAGTATTCAGAATAGTGTGCAGAGTAGAGAAATCCCAAGCAGTTGGTCCTTGGGTAGCTGAAGCAAGCCATGAGTCCAGTGGAATGAATTTAATGGCTAGCAAATCACTAAGCATAGCCAGCAAGCACTGAGCACAGGCATTGAGCACTGAGCATAGTCAGCAAGTACTAAGCACAGGCAGAGAGCCCTGAGCACAGGCAGTGAGCACTGAGCATAGGAAGTGAGCACTGACAGCGAGCACTGAACACAGGTAGGGAATCCTGAGCACAGGCAGTGAGTACTGAATACAGCCAGTGAGCACTGAGCACAGGCAGTGAGTATTGAGCATAGGCAGCAACTACTGAGCACAGCCAGTGATCTCTGAGCACAGCCAGCAAGCACTGAGCATAGGTAGCGAGCACTGAACACAGGTAGTGAGTACTGAGCAGAGTTAGTGAGCACTGAGCACAGCCAGCAAGCACTGAGCCCAGGCAATGAGTACTGAGCACAGGCAGGAAGTACTGACCACAGAGAGGGAGTACTAAGCACAGACGGGAGTACTGAACATAGGCAAGGAGTACTGAGCTCAGGCAGCAGTAAGTAGAGTAGTGCCAACTCGCTGGTTCTTTCACTATCATGATGGGAACCTGGGTGCAGGGAACAGAGCAAGAGGTGGCCACTCTGTGAGAGAAAACAGGCCCCCTAGGTCCAGAGTTACTAAGCTTAAACAAGACACTGCTGCCATTCTTAGTCCATAAGTACAATGGCTTGAGTTACATTTTGCAAACATTTGAAAACCTTCACTTCATAATGAAAACTTTTCCTTCTGATGCTATATGACATGGCTAAGGCTGTGATATGACTTCAAGTTCTTTGACACCAGAGATATTGTCTTATGGCCAGTTTCACTTTCCAACCCTGCTGTGACATTAATTTTCTTGGCCCGAGGTTCTTGATCATTTCGTAAACTTAAGATAAAACTACAACTTTTTTTTCTGCCCTAATAAATTCTAAAGCATGAATTATGCTTAAACCTCATGGTTCCTAGTCTGCCTTTAGCATAGATGCACAAGGGCACACATGCATGAGCATATGTGTCTGTGTGCCCACACTCTCTCTCACACAAAGGCTCAAATATGTATGTAGACAAATACACATATATGTATTGATAAACATGTGTTTCTATAAAATCTGTGTGCATATGCAAGGACATACACACATATCTGGGGTACAAGAGGGAAGCACGGAAAGTTTTCGTCATATCTTTTACATCTGTCCTTATATCCTGTCTTCATGCTGTCCTCCTGGCTTCTCTCCTAGAAGGGCATTGTGGCTGTATGAAGTACCCCATGTTCTGTTCTCAGGCTTACTCTCATAGTGGGGGACAATCTCCCACCTCAATATCTCGAATGGAAACACATCTGCCAACCCCTTCTTACCATCTAAGGGAGCATTTACTTCCAGAACTTAATACATAGTCAGCTTTGATGGCCGAGAAACTGTCATTGTTCATGTGAGGCAATGTGAGTTATTCTACCCTTAAGGTAGAAGGAAAGCAGTGAGCTGCATGCAGGTGTAGCAAGGTATGGTGAGTACCCTTTGGTTTGCCATGAATACATTACATTAAAGGCTGCTACAATCCTGTGGGCTAGGTATCATCATCTGTTACACAGGTGGGGAAACTGAGGCCCAGAGTATTTCTGACCTGCTTAATTCTTATTTCTTAGCCTGCTCCCTTAATCAAGGTGTCATGTCTTCCTTCTTGTTTATTCTTTCCTGTCTATGAAAAGAAGTATTTGTCTTTAGCTATCAGCATTTTCCCAGTACAGCAAAACTCAACCACATTCTTCTTCCATTAATGTGTACCTCAAAAATAAAATGAGAATGTCAGAAATGAAATTAAATGGGCTCTGACAACAGGCACTGGCTACACATAAAGCTGTGAGGGGACACATGGAAGCTGGTGTCTGCACACTGGGTCCTCCTGCATACAAATCTTTTTTCCTTGGAAAACCACTTTCTTACAGTCTAGTCAAGCACAAAGGAAGGTAGGAGCTTGGGGAGAGTTGGTTACCCATGCTGTCTGCTGGTCCAGGCATGGACTGTCTTTAGTCTTCCTCTTCTTTCCTCTGGTGAGGAAAATAGTGAGCGAAGAACTGGACAATGTCACCGAAGAAAGATGACATCACCTGAGATGGACTCCATCACATGATGTCAAAATTTATCACCCTAAGTAGTTGGCACCCTCTAAGGAGGACATTTTCTAAGGTAAATGATGTCACCTAAAGTATATGATGCCATCTGAAGTAGAAAATACTACCTATAAGGTAAGTTATCACTGGAAATGTTCGATGCCATCTGAGGTAGGTGATGTCACCTTGGATGGATATTGTCATCTGAGGCACACATTTCACCTGAAATGTTTGAGAAGAGTGACACCATCTGAGGTAGACATTACTGTCTGACATTGACAGTAACACCTGAGAGGGGACTAATCACTTGAGATGAACTAAATCACTTGGCCCAACATAAGACAAAGCTAAATGTGTCCACTGGAGAGAAGCCATGACTTTCAGGGAATGGTGGGGACTCTTGGTTCCAAATAGAGCCTTTAGATTGCCTGTCTCAAGCCTAAGCCACTACCCCAGGCAAATCCAGTTGAGATAACCACCCAGGCAATAGATTTCTCATCAACCACACTACCACTGTCTCCTCTTCCACAGGAGTGCAGTTATCAGGACACACATGTTTACACATAAGTGCCACACAGCCAGTAGATGACACCCTAACAGTCATCTTGATGAAAATAAGGGAGGAGAAGCCAGGTTCTGGCATCCCCAGAACCTGGGATGGCTGAAATCCTCAGACAGACAAAAGACACACTATCACCACCCCAACCCTGGGAAGCTGAAGATGCAGCCATGAACAATGAAAAGAGCTTATTAAATAGCTACGGTCTTAGAGTTAAAAATAAACTGTTCTATATATATATATATTTTTAAAAAAGATATTTTGATTTAGGTTTGAAATCAACCAGCTAGACTTTTTAGCAAAGCCACCCCCTAGGGTGTTAGCTTAGCTCCATGGTAGAGATCCATGGTAGAGACACAAACTCCGCTATAATTGTTTCTCATAATGGAACATTATACATGAAAAACAACACAAGCAATTTTCCCTAATCAGGCTGTCGAGTGAAAATAATTAAGCAAAATAATGCACACTAATTACAAAACCTGATACTGATGTGCCCTGTGTTTGAGGAAGTAGGAATGTGCTTTTATTTGGACAATTACTGATTATTATAAATTCATATTGACTATCAGCAATATTCTGTCACAAGAAACACCTGACTCCATGGTAAATATATTTGAAGGCATGGAGAGTGCCCTCTCTCCATATCTATAGGACCTCCCTCAGCTCCCCAACGCTGAAGGATTTCTCATAAAGCTGAGAGCAGTCATGTTGTGGCAATTGCAGAGGAAAGCTAGGAGGAAATAAATGGTGAGAGATTTCCCTAAGACACCAGCCTTTGAAGACCTCCAGTTACCTCATGATATGCTAGAAAGTTTCCAAATGATGAAATGGACCAACAATGGACAAGTGTGAAGGGGACAGGTGAAACCTTTCATAAGGCCCACAAGTAGGTCAGACAGATCACCATGTTCTGGTATGTAGGTTACAGTCCCCCCAAGCAGAATCAGCATAGCTTAAAGGAACCTCCCAGGAGCCAACCTGGTTCCTGTTAGCCCCATTCCTACCCCAGTCACCGTGACTTCTGGGTAGTTTATAGAGTCCTTTCTGGTTTTCAGATTCTGTAATTTCATTCCACTTATTTGGTATTACACACTAACAAAACAGCATGCTTTATAGTTTTATATGTTACATTTAAGTCTATGACACATTGGGCTAACTTCTGTATTGATATAAGATAGAAGGCCTAGATGAAGGCTTTTGCTTTATCTCTTATGCTAAGATGTCTGCTTGCATTACATCATTTTTAGAAGCCGCTGCCTTTGCTTCATCGAATCTATTTCACTCGTTTGTCAGCAATGGCAGGGGAACCATCATGTGGGGCTTTTCCCAAGGATATCTGCTTCATGTATATCCCTCTGCCTATAGTGGAGATTTCTAATGTGCTGTGTCAATCCAAAATGCTCCTGCATCCCTGGCAATAATGCATCTCTTCATCTAGAGGTAGACTTACCACCCAGGAACCTACAGGAAGACTTGAAGAACTGTCCCTGAAATTTTCAGCTTACAGTAGAGACAGTCATCTCTTGATGTCTGCAAAATCTGCTTTGAGAGCTCTCTGAAGCTAGAAGACCGTGGATGTGCAGGACCCTTGTCTAAAGTGCACATAACCTACATACACCAATTTAGTATACTTAGTTGTCTCTAGACTAATAAAACCAAACACAATGAAGATGCTGAATAAAATAGCGTTGTGTTGTATCATTTAGGAATAGTAAGAGAAATGTTTATATATTTTCAATGCAGACATGTCCCTCTGCCAAATATTTTGACTTGAAGTTTGTGGGATCTCCTGACACCTAGAATTAACTGGTAACTTGTATTTTCTGGTTGGTGTATACTATTATATTATTAGGCTTAAATGTTGGCACTCTGGTCCTCTAAGCAGGTCAGCTGGCTGCCTTGGTGTGGCTGGCATGCAGGCGTATGTGTACAGTGAGGGATTCCACCCCTCACTGTATTTTCCTTCTGTGGAATGGGTGGTTAGAAGCAGACCTGGAGCATATGCCACAGCCATTTGGGCACATCAGCTAAGCTGTAAATGAGACGTGACATCAAGGCCAGTTTATGAGTTTATCCAAGAGGAACCAGATAAAAGCAAGACTGCAGCCCCTTTGGGAGAAATCAATTAGCCATAGAATGTCATGCCCAGTGTTAGCTTCACAGGAACGTGATGGCCTTTGTGACAGTTCAGATTTTACAGCTATGAAGCTAAGCTGAATGTTTCTGTTGTTCCTGACACAATGGGCTGTAGAACTCACCTTTCATTATGGTAGATTTAAGTTATAGCACATTTGGTGTTTCATGAAGGGACTATTTGTCAGATGGAGTTGTCTGTGCATGTATACATATGCATGTACATACATGCATGTGTGCATTAACCATATAGAAAAATGGTCTATTGTACTCAGCACAGATATTTCTGAACCTATATTAAGATCCAATAGACACAGAAAATTGGTTCTACTTAAGTAAAAGAATGAATATTTATTTTTCAAATTCCTTTAAAGGGTCAAAGTCAGGAATGTGGAAGTAGGTTTTTAAAATTAAATACCAGTATTACAGCATGTCTGTAAATGAGCCATGAAGACTCTCAAACTTAGTAACCCCCTGAGGTGAGGTCTTTGAGCAGCCCCATTAGCAAGGGAGGAGCAAAGGCACCAAGAACTTGGGAAAGTCCCCAAGTTTAAATAACTAAAGAGAGAAACTGGAGTGGCAGCCTGGCCTGAGTCTCAAATCCTCAAACCACAGCACTATTCAGGTCTTAGTTGATGCCACACCTGGCCCAATGCTGAGCTGGAGTCACCATTCTGTTCTGTCCTCTTTGGACGGTTGCTAAATCCTGACTTAAACTAAATCCTAGCAGGAATGACATATCTTGAATCTGGAGATATAGGAAGTGATCTACTATCTGCAACGACTGAGCATGATTGATACTGGGGTTGGGTTTGAAACGTAATATGGTGCTCCAGATCATTTTCAATTCTAGATTCCTGTAATCTTACTTAATCTTCAAACACAATGTAAAGTATAGCTTGTGTTTCTATCCAAGCAAAACTATCTCAGAATACAAGGCAAAGATTTGTCGAAGGCAAAGATTGTGCCTGGGACCTCACACGCATCTTGGAAACAACGGAACACAGAAACTAAGTATTGCCCACTCTCATAACCCTCATGAACTGTAAAGTTACATAGACTCTAGTGATTCGTTATGGTCTCGGACAACCTCAATGACAAAGGTCTCACCACCATTACTGACTTACCATTTTAGACAACAACATTCTACAGGGTTCCTGGATGAATGGACACTTTTGGATCAGTCTGAGGAAAACTTTAATTTGCTGTTGTTTGGTGTCAGCAACATAAGGAGGAGGGCTGGCTGAGTTGAGTGACATGCTTGTTCTCAGAATGCTGTCAGAATAAGTGGACCTTGATTCTCCCAATCCCAAGAGGGGCTAAGGGTAGAGCATGGCCCTGGACAAGCTACGTGACTTAAGACTTCATTATATTATAAAATAAAGATGGCAGGCAACATCCTGTCCCCAGTTTGTTTTAGGAACAAAAACAACAGATGATCAATGTGCCACAATATGGGCTCAGTATGTAAGGGTGGATCCATCATTGCACAATGAAGGGCTGTTCCCCTCACACCTCAGTCCCTTGGGCTTCCTTCTGCCAAGGTCACCCATGAGCGTCTTGTTCTGAGAGCTCACAACCCATCCCTTGCCTAGAAGATAGTAAATGGGCTTCAGCATAAACTGAATTTGCTGTCCTCCTACGAAGCCTCCTCAAAGCTTTTGTCTTTGTATTCCCATCTAGCTTCCTGTTCCCCTTTGGCCACTGGGCTTCTCTGTACAAATCTTCTCTCCCTCACTACTGGTGCCTCTCCTACTTGGGGCTGTGCTCATGTGGGTCACTCTGCCTGAATTATTCTCCAGTGCTTTGGTGCCTATTTCTCTCTTCTTCCCTGGCACCTCATTCCCTTGCATCTGTTTACTTCATGTGTTCGGATTTTGTAGCATTTCTTACAGAACGTGACCATGTAGCTTGTTTGTTTGTCTCATCTTAACCACAGGACCAGGGCATAGAGATCGTGAACAAATGCATATATTCACACATATATGATGAATGTGTGAGCACACACATAAGCACATATGTACTTAATTTTTACCTCCAAAGGAATAAGAGCAAAGGGTACAGATTTGCAGAATTTGTTGATAGAGAGAGTAATTCACACTATGCAGATGAGGAAATGCCATGTTAGGAAATGTCAGATCATATGTGCTCATGTTAAAAACATAGCCGAAGAATCTATATATAAGACCTACATATGAACCTCTACAAGAATACGTGCAGAACCAGCATGCAAAGATGCAGACAGCCTTGGAATCTGTCTCAGGTAGCGATGTAAGAATTCACTTGTTACATTAGTTAATCTGCATGTGCACGTATGTGCTTGTGCATGTGCTCACACATGTAGTCATACATATATGAATATATGCATTCGTGTGCTCAAGCGTGTTTGTGCTTGTGTATATGTGTGGGCATGTGTGTACTTGGCATGTATGCTCATGTGTGTATATATGCATGCATATGCTCAAGTATCTGAGTGCAAGTGTGTGAGCATGTGTACGTGTGCATGAACAAAGCACAAGGCCAGTAGCTGCAACATGTGACATTCTCTTTTATCAGAACCATGCATAGGATGATGAAACACTGAATGGTGGAAGCAATGTAGCTGGCTTCTCATCACTTCTGTGTGGAATATGTCATGGAGGTGAGGCGAGGTGTTGCTAAGCTTGAGGATCAGCTAATTTATGCATGCCACTTAACTACTTGTTTTACCAGCAACAATGCTTGCTCCTTTCAAAACAAGAGTTCCATGCGAAGTTTTAATTAACTTTATATCACTGTGAGAATAAGCACACATAAAGTTCCCGGATTGAATTTATGTTACATTACAGTGTCCATGAAGCCATTGGGAAGCCTTTCTTTCTCTCAGCAATATTCTGGCAAACAGTAACATCTCCTAATTAAGAAGACTGCTGCATATGGCTTCCCTGAAAGTTAGAAGGTTTGGGAATCCAGCTGCATTCTGGGATGCCAGTTGGGTGGTCTGTGAGCCCATCTGTGTTCCTGCTGGGGAAGCCAGATCCCTGTGGCATCCTGTCTCATGATTAGGGTCCTTTGTCATTGAGATAAAAGTCAGGTTTATGTGATCAGCCATTAGATCAAAACAGAGTTCATCAGTAGTGTGTGTGTGTGTGTGTGTGTGTGTGTGTGTGTGTGTGTGTGCGCGCGCGCGCGCGCATGGGCGCTTGTGTATGGGTGAGTGTGCACATTTGAAGAATATGTGTGAATAGGTGCACAGGTGGTCAGAGGTCAGCATTCAGGAGCCTTACACTTCAATGTTTTTAGGATTTATTTTTATATTAAAATTATGTGTATGCATATGTGTTATTGTGTGTGGGGTTGGGGGTATATGACTGTCTTAGTCAGGGTTTCTATTCCTGCACAATCATGACCAAGATGCAAATTAGGGAGGAAAGGGTTTATTGAGCTCACACTTCCATGCTGCTGTTCATCACCAAAGGAACTCAGGACTGGAACTCAAGCAGGTTAGGAAGCAGGAGCTGATGCAGAGGCCATGGAGGGATGTAACTTACTGGCTTGTTTCTTGCTTCTCCTGGCCTGCTCAGTTGACTTTCATATAGAGCCCAAGACTACCAGCCCACAGATGGTACCACTCACAAGGGGCCCTCCCCCCTCGTTCACTAATTGAGAAAATGCCTTACCGCTGGATTTCATGGAGGCATTTTCTCACCTGAAGCTCCTTTTTCTGTGATAACTCCAGCTTGTGTCAAGTTGACACACAAAACTAGCCAGTACAATTGACCCCTTGTCAACTTGACACACAAATACATCACTATTAAGCCTCAACCCTTACTTTCTTATTTATCTCAAGATCTAAATAACTTTAAAAGTTCCACAGTCTTTGCAAATTCTTACATATTAACATTTCAGTCCCTTGTAAACATCCAATCTCTTAAAATTCAAA
>CM052713.1:80851754-80865923 GCA_028551405.1 Uromys caudimaculatus
GTCTGTACTCCACTGCTACTGCTGTTCTTGGTGGTCATCTCATGGTACTGGCATCTTCAAAACACTGCTGTCTTCCGCTGCAACCAGGTTTACCAACAGCTTCTCATAGGCTCTCTTCATGGTGCCAAGCCTCACCTCCTTTGCATGACACCTTCAGTCCTGGGCTGTCAATTGCAACTGAGGCTGCACCTTCACCAATGACCTTCTGTGGCCTCTCACAGTGCCCGAACCTCAACTCCTTTGCATGACCCCTTCAGTCCTGCGCCATCAATTGCAACTGAGGCTGCACCTTCACCAATGGCCTTCCATAGCCTCTCACAGTGCCCAGGCCTCAGCTGTTTTTCACAACTCCTTCATGCCTTCAAAACTATACCACCTGGGTGACTCTTACACATTACCAAGTCCTGCCACAGCTCTGGAACGCAGCCTCTGTGCTCTCAGAAAACACTTCTCAGAAGATTTCACCTCAATGATGCTGGTCTCTTCTTAATCACCGCTAATATCTTAGCTCCAGCTAACCAGCATCAATAGTCCCAGTAATGCAATGGTTTTGCTTTAGTAGTTCTGGTATCTTGTTAATCACAGCTGATTTCTTCAACTCCAGCTAACCAAAACTACAGAATCTTAAATCAAACTAGCAATGGTCCTGATAAGAGTCTTTAATCTTCCCTATGAAATTTCACAAGCCAGGCCTCCATCTTCTGCACTGTTCTCAACATTATCTTCCAAGCTCCTATAGAACACCTCGCAGAGCTTTTAACATCCCAATGGCTCTTCTAGTTCAAAGTTCCAAAGCCCTTCCATAGTCCTCCCCAAAACATGGTCAGGCGGTCACAGGAATACTCCACTTCTGGTACCAATTTGTCTTAGTCAGGGTTTCTATTCCTGCACAAACATCATGACCAAGATGCCAATTGGGGAGGAAAGGGTTTATTGAGCTTACACTTCCATGCTGCTGTTTATCACCAAAGGAAGTCAGGACTGGAACTCAAGCAGGTCAAGGAGCAGGAGCTGATGCAGAGGCCATGAGGGATGTAACTTACTGGCTTGCTTGCTTCTCCTGGCTTGCTCAGCCTGCTTTCTTATAGGACTACCAGCCCACAGATGGTACCACTCACAAGGGGCCCTCCCCCCTTGATCACTAATTGAGAAAATGCCTTACTGATGGATCTCATGGAGGTATTTTCTCAACTGAAACTCCTTTCTCTGTGATAACTTCAGCTTGTGTCAAGTTGACACACAAAACTAGCCAGTGCAATAACCATGAATGTAAAGGTCAGGACATCAGAATCCTCCAGATCTAGAGTTACAGGCATTTGTGAAGTAGCCAACATGGTTGGTATAAGTGAACCCTAGTCTTCTGCCAGAGCAGGTGCCACATGCCTAATGGTCACCACCTCAGTTTTTGAGAGATCTCTCACTGGTTTGGAGATCACCAAGTGGGTGGGGCTGGCTTGCCAGTAAGCCCTGGGTTCTGCCTGTTTCCACAGTCCCAGGGCCGGGATTCTGCCATTTGCCACTACAGGTTGCATATAACCTCAGGTCCTCATACTTGGGCAGCAAGAGTCTACTGACTGAGCTATATCACCACTCTATTTAAAGAGTAAAATTCACAATACAGAGGCAGGAGAGATGACTCAGTGGTTAAATGCACTGGTTTCTTTTTTTCCAGAGAACTTTAGTTCGGTTTACAGCATCCACATGGAAGTCTGTAACTTCAGTTCCAGGGACTTTGACTCTGTCCTGGCCTCTGAAGGCACTGCATGCATGTGATGCATATATGAACACAAATGCAAACACTCATAAATAAAATAAACAAATCTTTTTTAAAAGAATAAAACATCACACTAACAATCTATGACATACTGGGTCAGGATTATTCCATTAGTGGAACAAATAAAATACCAGCATCACCACCAAAAACACCCGCAGAGGTGACATGTTTACTGTGTCAGCAGAACCCTGTTAACAATGGAAATATAGCTGAAATAGGAGCATCAATTCCTTTCCAATCCTATTTGAGGCCTGAATATCCAACAGTCACAGAGAAGTGATACCAAGATTCCCTGAAGTTCTCTTGGATCCCACATGTTCCTGGAGGATTATCAGGCTCCCGGAAGCCAACAGTGCCTGTATGGACTTAGGTGGATCCTATCTGGAGCCATGAGCCAAGATAAATTCTCTCTTTCTTAACTTTGGTCTTGGTTCAACAGAAAAGCAACTAATATCAAAGTGAAGGAGATGCCCAGGGACTACATCAGTTCGTGTGAAATAAATAAACGTTCAGCATTCAAAGTTAATTTCTGAGGAATTGTTACCTTTTATAAACTGCACTGTGAGACATATATGCATGAACAGGAGAGGATTTAAGCAATTTGTTGAAGTAAAATTTTAAATACGAATAATATCATACTCATCTCTTATTTCACGGTGCAATTTTTTTATATTAAAAAAATAAGGACTGAGGAGATGGACCAGTTTATAAAATGCCTACTGTGCAAGCATGGAGACATGAATTCTAGTCCCCAGCAGCCATGAAAAGTCTGGGTACAGCAGTGTGTGACTGTACTCTAGTTCATGGGGCAAACACGTGGATCTATGGAGTTCTCTGACCAGTCAGACTGGCTGAATCAGTGAGCTTCAGGCTCAGTGAAAGACTGTCTCACAAACTAACATGGAGAGAAACAGATGCCTGAAATCAATCTAAGCCACTACACTCATGCACAAACACATATGATCATATACACACATATAACACATAACGAATAAAAATATATTTATCTTAATAAACTTAATTTTATGCAAAGCATGAAATATACTAGGTGACTGCCAATAGAACGTTTCAGGTTTTATTCACATATACTGTATGGTGTTCGTGTTCCAGCAGTCAATCTGGGTCACCCTGCCTAAGGCCTCAATCTGTGGAAACCTCTGCTAGTGGGAGGATGTGAAGAAACACCAGGATTGTCTTGACTTTTCTTTTCCTTTTTCCTTTTTGATGTACGAGGCAAACAGTTTCCTGTCAGAGCTGGCACTGAGTAACCCAGCTGCAAAGAATGTCTGAGCTAGGATTTGTGCCAAATGTTATACTAGATGCAAGAGAAATGACAGAAATCTGCAAAATCCTGGCTTGGGCTGAAATTAGTAGCTTGTGTTTCAGTTGAATTAGATATAATCAGATAATTCCATATTAAACTCAGAGTGAGATTGGAAATAAATTCTGATATTTGTAATATTTTTCTGTGTTAGAAAGAAACATGGCTTTTTCACCAGCTTCTGAATACTAAGAGCTTTGTGGTGCTCATGTGTATGCATGTGTGTGTGTGCATGTTCACACTATCAAACGTATTATTTTCATGTTACATGAAGCTCAGTATGTCAACTGTGTATCTAGTTTCTAAGCTCAGGGA
Source organism: Uromys caudimaculatus (assembly GCA_028551405.1). NCBI lineage: Eukaryota > Metazoa > Chordata > Mammalia > Rodentia > Muridae > Uromys > Uromys caudimaculatus. The sequence continues at coordinate 80,855,165 of CM052713.1, forward strand.
CTCACAGATGATAAACAGCCTCTGTCTCCTTCAGGAGGCATGCTTTCCTGAGGAGAGAAGAGAACATCCACTGAAAAGCAACCCTCAGTCCTGTCAGGCTATCTGTGTGACAAAAATTCTCCTGGCGTGTTACTCTAGAAGAGGCCACTCTGGCAAGCTGAAGTATGCAGTGCTGATAGATTTTGCATTCCGACCGATAATAACTTCATTTCTCCCATGTACAAAGTTCCAACAACAACAGAATAGAGGGGTGGTTTTTTGGGTTTTTTTGTTTTTTTTCCAAACCATACCAGAAAGTTTTGATTGCCCTCCATCATTTGCTGCTGCATTTGCTGTTCTAGTTTCATTCTGTGGCTGTGATAAAACACTCTTACCAAAAATATCCTGGAGGGGAGGGTCTTTCCCTTTATATTTACAGGTCACTATTCATCACTGAGAGAAATTAGGGCTGGAGCTCATGGCAGGAACTGGAACAGAGGTTACAAGGGAGTATTTTTTATTGGCTTGCTCCTATGGCTTACTCAGCCTGCTTTCTTATACAACCTAGGACCACATGCCCAGGGGTGACACCTCTTATGGTTACTGGTTCCTCTTCATCAATCAACAACACAATAATTCCACATACACATGGCCACAGGCCAATCTGATCTGAGCAATCCTTCAATGGAGAATCTCTCTTCTCAGGTGCCTGGCCCATCCCTTTGTGAGGAGAACTTGGCAGTCCACCAGAGCTTTGGTTGATGCTAACGCCAGTGACACACTCCTGAAATTGACAGATAAATATAATCTAAAATTATAACTCAAAGGTACAATAGCTGGTTCTTCAAGCCCATATCATATTCCAAGAAGAAGCATTTAAGGACAGATAACCTTCGATTAAGAACCACTTAGCATCAGAAAGTATCATTACATGGAGAAGAAACCATGCTTGTCCTCCTGAGAAATGATCACACTTGAGAAGATCAGAAAAACTGATTGCTCACTAACAGGGCAGAAGAACAAGTAAAGTTGGTCTTCAGATTACCCAAGGTTTCCCACGCTGTATTAATACAGTAAAGGGAGTAAGGAAAGATCTTGGCTACAACCATTCACATCTCTACTCCTCACAGGCTTCCAGTACAAGATCAATGTCCATAAATGTCCATCACTGTCCATAAATGTATCCAGTTTGGAGCAAGGGCTTCATGTAGCAAGTACAATTGTAGACCAAAACAGACATTCATGAGACACTTAGACAGCCTAACACCATGGCAAAGCCAACTCATGATACAGAAATGTGATTTCCTATTTTCTCTGATCTACCCCAGAGGTCTAAGTGCACGCTATCTTCAAGACAGAAGAGCTGAGATGTGAACAGCATGCCAGCAATGGAGCCTGCTTCCCTGTGAATCACAGGGAATGTGTATGACCTCAAAGGTAGTGGTGCAATGGAGCTGGCATTGTGTGTATACACTCACAATGACACGACTACTCCAACAAGGCCACGCCTACTAATAGTACCACTCCCTGGGTCAAGCATATTCAAACCTTCATAGATAGATAGATAGATAGATAGATAGATAGATAGATAGATAGATAGATGATAGATAGATGATAGGTACACTGGTAGAAAGATAGGTGATGGATAAGAAACAGAGAGATAAAAAGACAAAAAAAAAAAAAAAAAATCCTACATCTTCCTAACTTGAGAGCCTGGAAAACAGAAGCCTGCAAAGAAACTATGAAATAGTACACTGTTATTTTACTAACAATATACACACACTGATGTTCAAGTACAAAAAGATATGAACATGCAGATGAAATGGCTCCAATAGCTAAAATTCACATGGAAGGAAAAGCTGTTTATTATTGTAGAGATGGATGTGTGTCACATGGAGGTCAGAGGACAAATGTGTAAGGTTGATTCTTCCTGCATACCTTCTTGTGGGTCCCAGGGTTTAACATGAGGTCAACAGGTTTACTTGGCAATTGCATTGCCTGTTGAGACAGCTGGCCTGCCCATAAGCAAGAATTGTTATCTATGTAATCAGATTTATTTTTCTTGGACTTTGGAAGATTTAAAAATATTCTATGTTCAGAAGAACAAAGGAAAATCCAGAAAAGAAAGTCAATCAAAATTACACAGATCTCAGAATTACATAGATCTCATATTTTCCCACAATAACCTTCAACTTGTGACGATACTACAAATTCTACAAAATATCCCCAGAAACATTTTTCTCAACCTAACTCTTATTCAGTTATGACTACAGACCGTATGTTCAAATGGGAAGCATTAATGTTCATTGCAAGTCTAGCTGAAAATTTTGGGGAAAACTGATGGGAAAAAGAGAACCATACATAAAATTTTACGTGTATGAGTGTTTGCCTGCATGCCTGTAGATGGATCACATGCATATCTGATGCCCATGGAATCCAGAAGATGGAGATAAATGCCATAAATCAGGATCTATAGACAGTTGTAAGATGTCACATGGGTGCTAGAAATCAAACCAGAACACTCTGCAAGAACAGCCAGTGTGCTTAACTGCTGAGCCATCTCTCCAGCCCTGACAACTAGTATGAAACTCTAGTTAGTAAAAGGTATGCCAGTTTCTCAGGATAAAGGCTGGAGATACCTGCAGATTATTTCAAAATGTATTGAGGCATAAATGAGTAGAGAATTGATAAATGGATATCTGATAGATAAAGCAAACAGCAAATAGTGACTGTAGAATGTAAGTAGCAGTTAACGGATGTATATTTACTTATTTTCATTTTTATATCTGTTAAATATTCATAATAAAAACGAAGTATGGAACCCAATAAAAGAACTGGCTATCTCCTGGTAGGTTACCCAACCCCAAAGCAGATGTACATATAATTAACACTAAATGGACTCAGCAGGTATTAACTGTTGCACAAATATATATAGATGATGTGTATATATATTATACATATAACATATAATATATAACATATAATATACAATATACCACATATAGTATATATATATACATATATACATACATATACATACCTGATATCTGATATGCAATATACAATATGTATGCGTGTGTGTGTGTATACTTAGAGATGAACATTTGGGATTGAATACAAACATAAATATGTAATCATAATAATTAAAGACAAACAAGTCATGAGTTTGAAAAGAATAGTGAGGGACATGGGAGGAGTTGGAGAAGTGGGAGAGGAAGGGGTTAGAATGATGTAAATATAATACTCATGGATAAAATTCTCAAAATTTTTAAAATTTAAATGAAAATTTTAATAGAGAAGGAAGTAAGAGATGAGGCATAGAGGGATGTTTGTAACAATGTATCAAATGTCCTTAGATCCTATACTGAACTAAGATCATCAAACTGCAGATATAAGTGGGATGGGAGCCAGTAGAACTATCACCAAGGAAAGCCGGGCAGGGCCCATGCCCACCATCACTGCACATGGCTGATATCCTAGAGATGAAGGGCAAGTGCAGCCGGTCACTTTGTAGTTAGAGCTAGCCATTACAACCATTAAATCACCCTGCATGGTCCATACTCTAAGAGAGCACACACACAGCAGCATGGAACAAAAAAGGAGAAACAGCAGGCAGGAAAAATCTGAGGCAGAGTCAGATGTGGCATACTGCAAGTCTAAAAAATCTTCTCCTGTCTGGGACACCTGGTTTTACATTGTTGTGTTAAACTGCTTAAAGACTCCATCATTCAGGATGGGCAAAGGCATAAGAAGTATGAGTGTTTAGGTAGCTATAGCCATGCCCTGCATAGCAGACAAGCTCATAATAGGGTCAAGAGCATCCATGGGACAGAGGACAACATGGTAGAATCTGCCGGACAGACAGAGGAGGTGTGGCTGTCACCCTTGCCTCTCAGGAAAATCAAGGTAAATAAAGCAAAATGTAAGAGATAAAGGAAGACCAGAGGTCTGACAGCAGGAAAGAACGGGCTGAGCACACAGCAGCAGAGACAACAGAGGCTTAACCAGCACAGCGAATAGACCTGCTTGTAACTTAACTAATTCTGTAACCTGAAGACAGATCTCTCCCTTTCCTTTAAGTACCTAAGGGGAAAAAATGTCAATCCTGAAGACATTATGTCAGAAAGAGTTCATTAAACTTTTGCAAGTGGAAGTAGTAGAAAGAAGAACACACTCGACTTGGTGCGATGAAACTAACTTCATGGGATTTTTCCACCTGGAATCGCAAAGGAAGACAATCTAGAGATTTGAGAACATCGGGAAAATTGTTCACAAGCACGACTCATATCGGAACCTGTGTGATGCGGCAAACACAGTGCTCGGAAGAAATCCTGTCACCTTGTATATTGTACAGGTAATGTGAATGAAAAGAAATGGCGAAAGCAATAGACTGAAAGATGGAGAAAATCCACATGGCAAAGCAAGAGGAGCAATGAGCAGGAAATACACTGGAGACTCAATGCCCTTATAGGCGGCACTTAGGGTCATCAAAGACACTGGAAACCAAAGGAAAGCAGTCAAAACACAAGTCCCAGAAGTCATGTGAAACAGGCTGAATGGATGTGAGAACCTATAAACAAAGCTAAAGTTTTAAAACAATTAACAAAATAGATGCATTCCTGGTTAACCATGTAAAGAAGATCAACACAGGAGCTGAGAGAGGAGGAGGGAAGGGGTAGATAGTGAGGGGATGGGATGTCCCAGTGTTCAGCTTGATAGGAGAGAATTAGAAGCGTGCATACTTAAAAAGAAGAGGGTAATTATCGTTATTTGCATACAACAAAATTGCATATGAAAAATGCATGAGCGCCAACTGGAAAACTGTCACAGATAGATAATCCCATGAAGTGACTGAAACAGTCAAAGGTAGAACTGGGCTGTCCATCCACCTGTAGACAAATGCCACTCTGGAGTCTGGAGTTTGGATTTCACTTCCAGTAGGAAACAAAGGAACTTGTAAGAGCACATGAGGACCAAACCACACCTTTGTTAACAGGATGCTGGCTGAGTAGAAGCATCAGTTGAAGATAAATGCCTAGAACCCCAATATCACCAAGAAGTCCCAAACAGGCCCATGTACCTTGATGTTTGGCCCAGCTGGAGTCACTGTCTGAGGGAGCCTATGGGGTCTTCAGCAGGTGAGGCCTAGCTGAAGGAATGGGTCACTGGGAGTCAGGCTTGGAGGACCATAAGCTTGCCCCACTCCATCCATAAATTTCTATTTACAGGTTCACCAAGGTGTAAGGAAGCAGTCTCCTGCTCCTGTTGACTTATCTGAAAAATAAGCTCCAGGCTCATGCCCTTGGGCTTGGTATTCTTTCAAAACAATACCTGCTTCCAATTTCTTTGTTGTTATTCCCTCCCCCTCTGACTGAGCCACTTCCAGGAACACCCATGGCATCACTCAGAGCCGATCAATTTCTATGACTTTATCATGGGGACATGAGTATGTAGATGTCTCTAACTCCCTCCCTGACTCCAAGTTCCAATCCCACCTGCTGCCTGAGCATCACTACCAAGAGCTCTGTAAGATGACTCTGAGGTGCCAGGGAATCCCTGTCTACAAGGACGAGATGTGATGAACAAGATAAATAAGTCACCCATCTGTGGAGGAAGACAGAGAGCAGGGTCTGAGTAAGATAAATGGATTCTTGCAAGAGCTCTGTCTGGGTCTAGTCTTGGTTCACGAGTCTCTCACCAACCTACCTACCATATTGCCTCTCTATTCAACCTGCAAGTGCTATCCCAGTGGAAAGGATCACTAGGTACTATATCTCTTCTCTGTTTTGCTCAGACTCTCTCCCACTCTCCATCCTCACAGGTACCTCAACTCCACATATTCTTGGACTCCCTCTTCTCTCCATTCTTGTGCCTTCATTATCTGTAACCAATAACCAGACCCAACTTTTAAACACATAAGATTATGTTTTATTATCTCCCACTTAAAACAGTTATGGCTCCCTTCGGTGGCATCTAAAATAAAACTCAAAGTCTTTGCAAGCAGGAGCAAGATTCTCAGAACCTTTATACATCAGTCCATACATCCCATAATAGGCTTTTGGTGTGCTGTTGTTCCTCTCTGCTATGAAGAATTAGATTCTTTTCCTGTTGCTGTGATAAGATATTCTGACAAAATCAATTTACGATGGGGAGAATTACTCTGGCTCACAGTTCAAGGGTGCAGACAAGCTCACATGCAGACAGGCTCACATGGTGGCAGGGTCACATGCAGGCAGGGTCACATGCAGGCAGGGTCACATGCAGATAGGCTCACATGCAGACAGACTCACATGCAGACAGGCTCATAGATAGACATGTTCATATGCAGACAGGGTCACATGCAGACAGGGTTACGTGCAAACATGGTCACATGCAGGCAGGGACACATGCAGGCAGGGTCACATGCAGACATGGTCACAGGGCCAACAATACAAAGGCAACAACAGATTCCCAAGAGCCTATGTGAAACTCCAAACAACTCAGTGGCTGAGCAGAAGTAAGTCCAGCTTTTGTGCTCTGAGCAGTGACACAGGCAAGGTGCATCCTGGGTCCAACTGACCCTGCAGCTGGAGGCAGATTGACTCAAGTCCAGACCCAAGGTCCAACTGACTCCCTGCAGCTGGAGGCAGATTGACTCAAGTCCAGACCCAAGTCCCCTTGTGCCTCTCTCACCTTTCCTTGAAACATTTGGATTTAATGATGTTCTGAAACCATCAGCTCCCATGTGACCGATGGTCACAGCCCCCTCAGTCCCAGGTGGAGGAATGGAAGGGTCCCTGCCATGTAGATATACTTAGAGCAGGAGTCCTACTCTAAATGCTTCTGAGCAATGGGATCTGTCCTCTGCTTCACCGTTCAGTGATGGGAAATCACTATCTCTAAGCAGCCTATCTCCGAGTTTGAAATGTTTTTAATGCTAATTCCTTCTTTCCACAGACATAAAACCTTTTCCTGCCTTCTCTTCCAGCTATCTCTGATGAGGGAAGGAGTACAATCCTTACAAAGATGGCTTTCTGACCCTGCAGGTAGCCAGCGCACCACACTGCATGTCCCCACTCCACTCAGGGACTTTCAGAGATGTCAGGAGACCACATCCTCTATCCTCCAAGAATGCCCTGCTACTCTACGACCCAACATAAGACTGTCACCCGATGGTCACTTGATGCAAGCTCCCTACCCTGCATCACAGCTCAAACAATCACTGTTGTTGTTTTAAGTCTGTATTTTCAATAACTGGATCTTGAGAAACAAGAAGCTAAGCCAAGGACAAACTATCTAGTCATCATCTAAAACCCTTTACTTTGGCCACCAGAGGGCTCCCACATTTATTCTTAACTCCTAATCTGTATTGAGACAGCCAAGCTCATTAGAATGTGAGATACTTCCTACCCTAGGACACATGATTTGCATAAAACTATTCGATTCGTCTCTCTCTTCGTCCAATGCAAATCTCCTTTAAAAATGTCCAGCACATTCATAGCACAAGCACTTAATCCCTAAAATAAAGACTACAGTTTAATTATCTTCATTCATTCGCTGATTAAAACCCTTACTACTCTTGGCTGTTTCTTTGTATGTACGCCTTCAAACAACTATGTGAAAGAGCAGGTGCTTTATTTTCAGAATTATATGCTTTGCTGAAAGTGGGTACTTGGAACCCTGGATGGAAGCATGGAATTAACTTTCTTATCAAATTGGAAATGAGTTTTTGAGGAGATAATGATCAATGTAGTGGGATAAAGCAAGGAATCAATACTTTTGTACACACTGGAAATGAAATCTGATGGCCTTATGTGCTTAGAAGAGCGATTTGCTAATTTTGCAGTAGTGTAAAATGAGTTTTTAACAAGCAGTGGCCTGTTGAGGAGCTGAATAAAGAGAAAAGGCAAATGTCGGACTTAGCAGGATCATTCAAAACAGTGAGAAGGAAGGAGGGGGCTCCTGGCTAAGCAATGACAAACTAGTTCTCCAGAGAATTCCAAAGCCTTGAAACAAAAAAAGGGCTGAGAGAATCAATTATTCTGAGTTACCATGAAATATCCATAAACACAAACCCCCTTCTCTGAAACCAGGAACTGGAAGAGTGACTATAGAGACCTATTTTGGTTTGGCCCACAGAACCCTGGAGCAATTCAGGAATTGGAGGTACCCAACATATGTGAATTTCACAGTGAGGTAAGAACTGAAACCCAGGTCCTCATTTCCTATGTCCTATGGCCATTCCTCCCTCAGTATCTTAGAAGTCAGGCCATTTATTTGGAGCTGAGAGATGCCACAGGAATAAGATGCTTGCCACACAAAGCATAAGAATTGGAGTTTAGATCCTCTGGTCCTAAGAAAAAGCCACGTGCATACGGTAGCTTGACTGTAATCCTAGCTCACGGATGGTAGAGAGAGGTGATCCCACACCAGGCTGCCTAAATGTGAGCTTATGTGCAGTCTCAATACAGAAGTGGGAGAACAACTGAGGAAGACACCCAACATCAACCTTGAGCTTCCCTGTGCATAAGCACATAAGGGCATGCACACCTGCCCACTCGAATGCAAGCACATGTGTGCACATACAAAAAAAGGAAAAGAAAGGCTTATTTTAGCTGATAGAAGGCTCAAGTCAGTAAAGTGTTTGCCACATAAACATAAGGACCTACATGAGCATTAGTCCCCAGAACCAACACATAGGTGGCAGAAGGCTGGGCTCTGGGAATAGAGAAACCTGGAGTCAGCAGTATGTATCTGTGACCCAGTGTTGAAGAGGTAGAGACAGGAGGGTCAGATGTTCAAGGCCATCCTCCATAACATAATGAGTTCAAGGTCAGTCTGGGCAGCATGATTCCCTGTCTCAAACAAAGGATCAAACAAGATATAAGAACACTGGGGGTTTTTGTTTTGTTTTGTTTATTTCAGAAAGGAGGTTTTTTTTTTTCCCCAAAATTTATATTTAGAAATAAAAGTTCTTTTTTTTATAGTATAAAATAGAGTTTATTCAGTGCATGGGGAGGGGAGATAAGAGGATAGCAGAGGATGAGAAAGGCAGAGAGAGAGAGAGAGAGAGAAAGAGAGAGAGAGAGAGAGAGAGAGAGAGAGAGAGAGAGAGAGAGTAGAGAAGTAGAGGCTGGTCAAGAGCACATGGAGAGAAAGGGGGGAAGTGAATGGGGAAGTAGCAGGGGGACAGAGGGGGAGCAAGAAGGGAAGAGAATAAGAAAGAGAGCAAGAGAGCAGAAATAAAATTTCTAAAAGACATGCCTTAAGCAGCCTGTCTCAGAACAACAGTGTAGAATCTGAACACTGCTGCTGACAGGAGCCAGAAAAGGGAAAGAGGCAGGCAGCTGTAGGAAAGTGGGGCCCTCACCCAGGGGAGAGGTGGAGTAAGTTTCAGGGATGGCAGAGGCTGTGCGTGGATGTGGCCTTCAGAGTGCCAAGCATCCCTCATACACTCACTCTGGAGAGCTCCCTTCCAGGGAAACAAATCAGAATTGGTAAATTCCCCAGCAAATGATATCACAGAACATCTTTCTGTGCTCCGGAATGCGAGTGTCTTAAATGTCCAAAATGAGAAGAGGAAATACAGTCACGGAGAGCATGTGACTGAAATCAGGAGTATTTACATGGTTAGAATAGACTGGAGTCTAAAAACATGGTGAGGAAGGAGATATGGGCTAAGGGACCTCAATATGTGAGATTTAAACATGACCATGTTTGAGAAAAATCAAAGTAGGTGCCTGAAAAGATAATAAAATGGAGGGCAGTTGATTCATGTAGTAATTTATAGCTACATGCCCTAACAATTATTGAAAGGTGGAGCGAGTTGAGACCACCATTCACTCCTCTCTGCCTCTTCACCCTGCCCCAGTGTGTCCAGATGTCTCAAGTTGCGGACACTGTGCCTGCCTTTCCCAGAACAGTGAACCGAATTTTATCATAAGATGAGCCAAAATAAGCCTTTCCTTCATTAAAAATTACTCATAGATAGCTCTCCACAAAAATGAAGCACAAGGACGCTATGAGAAGATGCTCTAATGGCTTCCATGGGGGAAAGCATTTTAGAAAAATATAATTCTCTACATATTAGGAAAATAACTGAGCAAGTCTCTTCCAACATGTTTAAAATTCTCATTCCATAGGTTTAGAAGTGCACCATTTACATACTCATTTCTATTTTCTGAACTTTATTTTATGCTTATTGGTGGCTTGCCTGAATAATGTATGTGTACCATGTGTATCCTTTGTGCCAGCAGAGGCCAGAAGGGAGTGTCAGATGCCCTAGGATTAGAGTTATACACAGTTGTGAGCCCACCACATGGATGCTGGGAATCAAACTCCAGTCCTTTGAAAGAGCATACATCCATGTATGCGAATTTCATGAAGCCATTGTTTTTAATAGCCGAGTAGTATTCCATTGTGTAAATGTACCACATTTTCTGTATCCATTCCTCTGTTGAGGGACATCTGGGTTGTTTCCAGCTTCTGGCTATTATAAATATGGCTGCTTTGAACTTAGAGGAGCATATGTCTTTATTACATGTTGGAGCATCTTCTGGATATATGCCCAGGAGTGGAATAGCTGGATCCTCAGGTAGTATTATGTTCATTGTTCTGAGGGTCTGTCAAACTGATTTCCAGAGTGGTTATACCAGCTTGCAATCCCACCAGCAATGGAGGAGTGTTCCTCTTTCTCCGCATCCTTGCCAGCATCTGCTGTCACCTGAGTTTTTGATCTTAGCCATTCTGACTGGTATGAGGTGGAATCTCAGGGTGGTTTTGATTTGCATTTCCCTGATGA